>JAJONZ010013149.1:0-62841 GCA_029582445.1 Solanum paucissectum | reverse complement strand
TCTACACATTAATATCACATTATTAGCTCATAATCAATAGACCCACTTTAGACCCAAAAATTAGGGTTTCAAGATATGCAAGGGTTCATGGAGTTTTTGACTTTAAAACCATCAATAGTAACATAAATCATCATTTGAAATACTTTCATGCAAGAACCCAAGCTTAGAATTGAAATTGGGGTTTTTAGTGTTTTTGAAAAACATTGAAATCACTTTGATTTGGCTCTTTGATTGAAAGGAGAATCAAAGATAAAATCCCCATACCTTTTTGATTAATTTCCTTAGAATTTGAAGGAGAAATCAGTAGGAACCCATCCCCTAGCTTGAAGCTTCATCAATGGCTTCCATGGAGTTCTAGAGAGAGAAATTTATTTGAGAGGGAAGGTTCAATTTGGAGAATGGGGTCTTATTCTAGGTCTTGGGGTTTTAACCCACTTGAACTACCCTAAAATAGGTAGAATAACCGATTATAATAATTCTCCAAAGTACCCAAACTACCCCTCACTTAGTTGGACCCTTTCTAACAAGTCAAACTTGAATTCTATTTTCGCAGATTTCGTCGGGAAACAAGTCCGCGACACGGAGGTGTTCCCGCAAGTTTTCATAAATTAAATTCTGAGACAGTAGAGTCCGTTATGTCTCCGCGTCGTGGAGACACTTTTTGGCCATAGGTGGAGCAGGTCTGCGACACGGAGCTACTCCCTCTATGCATAACTTGCAAGCTGCCTTGGCAGCTTGCTTGGCCAAGGTTGGGTTCCTCATCGGGGACCCTTAGGGTGGTCCCGGGGCGTTGTATTCGAATGTTTTGACCCTAAAAACATTTATTAACACACTAGGGTCACCTCCACTGATTTTAGACTCCAAACAACACATAAAAACATGCAAGACTGACTAGAACACACTAGCACGCAAACGACTAATTTTTCGAACGTCTTGAACGTCTCTTTGACGTTTGACTTCAAAATCAACTAAAATGACCTATGAACTCATTTTCAAACATTTATACAAGTTTATCAACTACTAACATGCATGTGAGGCTCTAATTATCCTATTTCATTTTGAGGGGCGTTACAATTGGGATGATCACTTTCCATTGATCAAGTTTGCTTATACTAATAGCTACCATTCTAGTATTGGTATGTCTCCCTTTGAAGCTCTTTATGGTAGGAGGTGTAGATAACCTATAAGGTTGTTTGAGGTAGGTCAAGTTTCCTTGATAGGACCTGAATTAGTTCATAAGGCTATGGAGAAAGTCTGACTTATTAGAGAGAGATTGAGAACAGCCCAAAGTCGACAAAATTCCTATGCCTATGTTAGAAGAAGAGACCTTGAGTTTAAGGTTAGTGATTGGATCTACTTTAAAATCTCAGCCATGAAAGGTGTCATGAGATTCGTGAAGAAAAGGAAGCTTAGTCCCCGATTCATTGGTCCGTATCAAATTTTGAGACGTGTTGGTAAGGTTTCTTATGAGCTTGATTTGCCCAATGATTTAGCAACGGTGCATCTGTTGTTCCATGTCTCTATTCTTAAAATGTGAGTTGGAGATCCGAAAACCATAGTTCCCCTAGAAGGTTTGGGGTTGATGAAAGTCTCTCTTATGAAGAGGTACCCGTTGAGATCCTAGACCGGCAAGTTAAGAAGTTGAGAAACAAGGAAGTTGCTTCCGTGAAAGTATTGTTGAGGAATCATTTAGTTGAGGGTTCTTTTTAGGAGGACAAAGCCATAAGATGTCTCGATATCCCTATATTTTTCCTTCTACTCCTACTCTAGCTTTAGGTAATGAGTTCCTCATGGTTTGCTCCTTGTTTGAAGTCATGTGTGTTTTAGATGTTCCCATGATTTCCTTATGTTATGCATGTTCATGAAAACTTGTGTTTTGAAAGAAAATGAGTTTATATGATTGATTTTTCCTCATGTTGTAGTACACTGAGTGTGAATTGCATATAAAATTCATAAGATGAATTGATGAACATTCTTTAGCTATGCTTTTAAGAATGAATTGCATAACAGTGTCACGACCCAAGTGTACCCCATAGACGTAACATGGCACATGGAACTCCGAAAGGACCCAAGTAAGCCACTTAGCTTATCATCATCACATAAGTATAGAATAACAAAGAATATAACACAATTTCAAGTCTTTAAGAAAGGTCCATAGATGTAAAGCCGAAGTCTAGACATATTCTCAGTTAGCCATCTACTACAATCGAAGTCTCAAAATAATAGGGACACAACCCTTACATTATAAAAAGACGACAATGTCTATTACAATGAAATTAATGAAACAACGATAGATCACTTGTCCTGTATCCATGAGGACATATCACTAGCTTTGGAGAGTAGTCGATCAAAGCTTTGAACTAGAAGGGACAATCACCTTAAACGCCGGAACCTTTACTTAGTAGAAAAATATAAGAAATATGGGTTAGCACATTTAATGTACTAAGTATGATAATCATGCACACAATTATGAAAATATGCTAAAAAGGGACAGTTTAGTTGAAGAGTATGCATTTTATAAAGTTTGAGAATCATCATGTAAACTGGTATAAAACATAAGTCATAAGCATAATCAATGTATAAGTCATCACATCATAATAGGAACCCACTATGAATACTCTCAAAATCTACCTGTGCCATGCATAAGTAAGATCCCATACTCCTACTCATGCTAAGTAAAACTCCTTAAGAAAACATAATTAATGCTTTACCTTCATTATTACTTTGGGAATAAGCCTTAACCGACGTAGCCCATGTGAGCTAAACATGGAATCTGGTGTCATACCCAACACCGAAAAGAGGTGTCCTACTTACCTAAGGTAGAACTAAATGTATAGATTTTAGGTGGATCCACTAGCTAAAGACCTATGAGGGCACATAGTTATGGGATACGGAGATTGTTACTAGAAACCCAACCTTACTTAATAAGGGAGCTTCCATCTCATGAGATTCTTTTAGAGACGGGACCTATTTAATTGACGGGAGAGCCTCTATCTCATATTCAATATTTACTCGGTGCTAAACATTACTTCCCATAATTTCATATTTAGTCTAGAATTGGATTTACAAGCATGAAGGAGTATCTTACTCTCCATCCAATACAATTCAAATAATAATAGCTCATAGGTTCAATAGGTGAGAATGGACTTTCAACCTTAGAACCATAACATAGTGAGAAGAACTTTCACATCATGATCATTATGTGTTTATGAGAATGAACTTTTAATTAACACAATAATTAGGTTATAATCATGTTCATAGAGTGCATATACATGTAGTCCAAAATTTAACATAATTCTCATGTCTTAACCATATTGGATCAAGGATCACATTATACCAATCAATCTAGGGTTACTACATTCAACATGGATAATAATATGATCAAGAAACCACATTACAACCAGAACAATTCAATATATATGACCTTACTACGAATTCACCCACATTGGAGTCATAAATTTAGGGTTTGGGGGATTTCATGAATTCATGGTGAATTTATCATAAAAACATCCTAAAAACAGTAATTAATCCATAACATATGACAATTAAACCTTTGAAAATAATTTGAGAAAGAATCGATGATTTGCAGAAAACCCTAGGTCTTTGGACACTTTTCCTACTTTGAAATGGGAGAGTTTAAGGGCTCCATGGAAGAAAGAATTCCATGGATCAAGATTACCATAGCTTAATTGAAGATTCTCCACAAGTTTGGATGGAAAAGGTGAGTTCTTGAGCCCTAGTCTTTGCCTTCTTCTTCTTCTTCTTCAATGGAGGTTTTAGAAAGAGAATTATTTGGGAGGGAAAATAGTTTGTTTTGGGGTCTTGAATGAATGAACTAATTGATTTAGTTTTAGGGGTCTATTAGGTACATATAGATGTATTAATTAGTACTACATGACACTACTTAATTTATTAATTAACACTAAGCATCTTACTTGGTGGGTCATGCCTTGACGTTCATACCCAATAACACTTGTACTAATTAACGGAGGTTATTTTACTACTCCACTCGTTACGTTAAATCCCGTTTAGGCTACTAGTATACAAATTAGGATCTATCTTAGTTCATTAGTTTTCCGTAGTGTTTTATTATCACCCCCTTGGGAACAATCATATCTAGACACCAAACAAATTTAGAAACTCAAAATTAGCCGCCCATCATGCATGAAAAATCAAAAACATGCAAAATTTACAAATGCACTAGCCAGAACATGGACCCTTTAATAAGGGAACTTCAACTTCATCTCAAACATGATCAATGCATAATAAGGGAGTAGGAACTTCATCTAGCACCCAATATGCACCTAACTCGAAAATTCTCATTGTTTGTAGGAGGAACTCACTTCTTCAACTAAAATAATTCTCAACACAACATCATGGAGCAAATATACAATTTTTTTCTCAAAAGTAAACTAAAGCATGTTCATCAATACATCTCATGATGTAAAATAGGCAACTCATACCAAATGCACAACAACTTGGGAATATAACGCATGAAAACTCATTTTCTCATTAAACATGAATTTCATCAAGAACATGCATATTCTAAGGAAACCATGAACAACACATATTTCACACATGACTTCCAAAACAAGCAAATTCTAGAGGAACTACTTACCTCAAACTTGATTAGGAGTAGAAGGAAAGAGATGAGGGTATCAGGACTTCATATCGGCCTCTGCCTCTCAAGTAGAACCCTCAACTAAATGATTTCTCCACAAAACCTTAACGGAAGCTACTTCCTTATTTCTCAACTTCTTGAGTTGCCCGTCAAGAAATTCTACCGGAACCTCTTAATAGGAAAGGTTCTCATCAACACCTAACCCTTCCAAAGGAATGATGGACACCAAATCACCAATGCACTTCTTAAGCATGGAAACATAGAACACTGGTTGAACCGGAGCCAACTCATTTGGAAAGTCCAATTCATAGGCAACTTCCCCAATACGCTTCACAATTTTGAAAGGGCCCATATACCTGGGACTAAGTTTCCCCTTTTTGCAAAACCTCATCACACCCTTCATGGGTGAGATTTTTAGATAGACCTTATCACCTACTTCAAATTCTAGGTCCCTCCTTCTCACATCAAAATAGGACTTTTCCTACTTTGAGCCATTTCCAATCTCTCCCTAATGAGCCAAACCTTTTCAATAGCCTCATAAACTGACTCGGGACCAATAAGAGATACATCACTACCTCAAACCAACAAACCGGAGACCTAGATCTCCTACCATACAAAGCTTCAAAAGGAGCCATACTTATACTTCAGTGTTGACTATTGTTGCAGGCAAACTTTATTAATGGCAAGTGGTCGTCCCAATTACCCTTGAAATCAATAACACACGCTCTCAACATATTCGCTAGAGTTTGAATTGTGCGCTCCACTTGACCATCCGTTTGAGGGTGAAAGGAAGTTCTAAGCGTCACCTTAGTACCAAGCCCCTTTTTGAATGACTTCCAAAAATGTGAAGTAAATTGAGTACCCCGATCCGAAATGATGGACAAGGTAACTCCATGTAACTTCACTATCTCCCTTATGTACAAATTAGCATAATCTTCTGCCTAAATAGAAACCTTGACTGGAATGAAATGGGATGATTTTGTCATCCTATCAACAATGACCCAAATATAATCATGTTGTTTTCGAGTACGAAGCAACCCCACAATAAAATCCATATTCACCTCTTCCCACTTCTAAGTAGGAATAGGTATATTTTGCAACAACCCTCTCACCCTTTGGTGTTCAACCTTAACTTGTTGACAATTAGGACATTTGGCTACAAATCCCGCAATATCTTTTTTTATACCATTCCACCAATAGATTTCCCGTAAATCAAAGTTCATCTTGGTGGCTCCCGAATGAATAGAATATCGAGAACTATGAGCTTCCTCCAAAATTTTCTCCCTCAACCCATCAAGATTCGGAACACATAATGGACCTTGGTACCTAAGCACCCTATTTCCCCCTTGGGAGAAAGACTCAACGGATTTCCCAAGTACTGATTCTTTCAACTCCATCAAAATAGTGTCAAGGCGTTGTTTAGACTTCACATCTACCACAAAAGATGACTCGGAGCCCTTACGAACCGTGAAACCATTTTTGGGAGAATCTACTAGTTGGACACCTAACCGGGCCAACCTATGCACATCACGGACTAACTCCTTCTTTTCATCCTCTATGTGAGTCACACTATCCATGGATAGTCTACTAAAGGCATCCTCCACAACATTATCTTTGTAGGGGTGGTAAAGGGCACTCATATCATAATCTTTTAAAAGCTATAACAACCTTCTTTGTCGGAGATTCAAGTCATTTTGGGTAAACACATATTTAAGACTTTTGTGATCGGTAACATGGAACCCATACAAGTAATGTCTTTATATTTTTAAAGAAAACACCACCGCTGCTAACTCAAAATCATGGGTTAGATAATTCTTCTCATATATATCTTAAGTTGCCTTGAAGCATAGGCAACTACTTTCCCTTGTTGCATGAGAACACACCCTAATCCTACTCTTGAAGCGTCACAGTATACAACAAACCTATCGATACCTTCCGGTAAGGTCAACACCGTAGCGGAAGTGAGTCTATCTGTCAACTCTTGGAAGCTTTTCTCACAAGCCTCCGACCACTCAAATTTACCCTTCGTTTGGGTCAAAGCCGTTAACAGAGAAGCAATGGAGTAAAAACCCTCTACAAACCTCCAATAGTAAGTGGCCAAACCCAAAAAGCTTCTAATATTGGTAGGAGTTAAAGGTCTAGGCAAACCCTTGACCGCATTCATCTCTTTTGGGATCTACCTCAATACCCTTGCTAGACACAGTATGGCCAAGAAAAGCTACCAACCTCAACAAAAATCACATTTACAAAACTTTGCATTTAATTGGTGGTCTATAAGGACTTGCAATACAATCCTCAAATGACTCATATGATCAACCTCACTCCTTGAATACATCAAAATATCATCGATAAAAATGATCACAAATATATCAAGGTATTGTCTAAACACCTTATTCATTAGGTCCATGAATGTCATCGGGGCATTACTGAGATAAAAAGACATTACTAGGAACTCATAGTGACCATATGTTTTTTGAAAGGCCATCTTGGGAATGTCAACCCCTATCACCCCTAGTTGGTATAGCCCGAACGTAGATCAATCTTTGAAAAGTAATTAGCCCCTTGGAGTTGGACAAACAAATCATCAATTCTAGGAAAGGGATACTTATTCTTTATAGTCACCTTGTTCAATTGGCGGTATTAAATACACATCCAAAGGGACCCATCCTTCTTTCTCACAAACAATACCGGAGCACCCCAAGGAGAGATACTCGGTTGAATAAACCCTTGTCTTGAAAATCCTTTAGTTGTTCCTTTAACCCTTTCAATTCGGCCGGAGTCATTCTATAAGGAAGGACGGATATGGGTTGTGTATCCGGAAAAAGATCAATGGCAAAATCTATTTCCCATTCGGGAGGAATGTCGGGCATGTCATCGGGAAAGATTCTGGATAGTCACTCACCACGGGGACCGACTCTAAAGATGGGACTTTGGACTCAACATCCATCACCCTAACAATATGGTAGACGCACCCCTTGGAGATTATTTTCCTAGCTTTGAGACAAGAAACAAATTGACCTCTAGGAATGGAATTTCCCCCTTTCCACTCTAAAATAGGCTCGTTTGGAAATTGAAATTTGATCACCCTGGTTCTACAATCTATTGCGGCATAACATGCATGCAACCAATCAATCCCCAAAATTACATCAAAATCAAGAATATCTAACTCTACCAAATCCACCAAGGTGACTTTATGAGACAAATAAATGGGACAACTTTTATAAACTTTGTTAGCCACTACGGACTCATCAACCAGGGTAGAGATTGAAAAAGGTTACAATAAGACAGCAGGGAGTATTTCAAATTTCATGGCCACTAAAGGGGTCACAAAGGACAAAGTTGCACCGGGGTCTAACAAAGTATATGCATCAATAGAAAAAGACTTGCAACATACCGGTCACCACATCCGAGGAGCTCTCTTGGTCTTTTCGGGATCGAAGAGCATAAAAATGGTTTTGCTTGTGAGCATTGGAGTTTGAACCACTTGGAGGAGTTTGCTTATCTTCTCTTCCCTTGGCCGTAAGTGTTGGGCAATTCTTCACTTGGTGGCCACTCTTACCACAACCATAACAAACAGCCAAACCGGCTAGACTCTTGCAATCATGTTTCGTGCAACATTTAGCACAAGTAGGCTTTTTCATAGAAGACCCATCACTATTTCCTCCTTGGGGTTTAGGGTTAGGCACCCTATCCTCGTTGACCATTTGGGAAGCATTAGAGGAGCTTTGGTTGGAAATTTTTTGCTTGAACCTTTGTCCACCTTTCCCATCGGATTTAGCATTAGAGAATTTCCCATCACCTATTCTAGCTCTCGTTGCCTCCCTATTCATTCTCTTAAGCTTTTTATCCTCAATTTTCTCGGCATGAACCATAAGACTTGCAATATTCATACATAGTATAAGCATTGCCGAACGACATTAACTACCAACTCGGACACTCCCATCACATAGTTATTCATTCTATCCCTTGAGAGAGTACTCTTTCACACTCATACCCCCTTGTCGAAGGTTTATGAATTCTTGCATCATTCGTTCCCTCAACTCTAGGGGAAAACCTATCAAGGAATGCTTCTTTGAACACCTCCCAATCTATGGGACCCAATTCTCTTGGCATCTCACATTTCCATTGTTCATACAAAATTTGAGCTACATCGTTTAGTTGGTAGGAAGCTAGCTCCACCTTCTCCTTCGAAGACACCACCATGGCACTAAGTATCTTGCAAACCTCATCAACAAACCTTTGGGGATCCTTTTCCACCTTGGAACTAAGGAACTCGAGGGGATTCATTCTAGCAAAATCCCTCAACCTCGAAGCCATAGTATTCATATTAGTATTCACTCAAGGCCCAACCCTATTTACTTGAGACATTATAGCTTGGGCTTGAGTTGCCACGGCTTGAGCTTGGGCCATCATGGCTTGAGTCATCATTTGCATAGTAGCTCTAAATTCTGCTTGAGTCACATTTTCTATTACTGGATCAATCGGGGTTTCTCATCTTGAGGAGTTTGGTTACCTTGAGAAACTCCTTGATTAATATTCTCCTCTTCCACCCTTCTTGCGTTTGCCCTTGGTGTATTCACTTCCTGAAGACACAAGAGAAGGGTTAGGAAAGGAATTTTTATAGTGTTAGACTCTTATGCACGACTCAAGAATAATGAAAGAAGTGAAATTTCATAAACATCTTATAGCCTCTGACTAATAAATCTGGCGCGCTTCACACTATGAACAAGACTCTACTAGACGTGGCTTATGAGACATCATCCTAGAATCATTCTAAACATTTTTCTCTGATTACCAAGTTTGTCACAACCCAAGTGTACCCCCTAGACATAACATGGCACATAGAACTCCAAAAGGACCTAAGTAAACCACTTAGCTTATCATCATCACATAAGTATAGAATAACAAAGAATATAACACAATTTCAAGTCTTTAAGAAAAGTTTCATAGATGTAAAGATGAAGTCTAGACATAGTTTTATTTAGCTATGTACTATAATTGAAGTCTCAAAATGATAGGGACACGGCCCGTAAAATAGAAAAGGAATACAATGTCTATTACAATGAAATTAATGAAACAACGATATAACACTTGTCCTCGGATCCATGAGGACATACCTCAAGCATTGGAGGGTAGTCGATCCAAGCTTTGAACTAGAAGGGACAATCACCTCAAACGCCGGAACCTATACTTAGTAGAAAAATAGAAGAAATATGGGTTAACACATTTAATGTACTAAGTACGATAATCATGCATAAAATTATGAAAATATCCCAAAAAGGAACAATTTAGTTGAAGAGTATGCATTTTATAAAGTTTGAGAATCATCCTGTAAATTCGTATAAAACATAAGTCATAGGCATAATCAATGTATAAGTCATCAAACAAGAAATAGGAACCCACTATGAATATTTTCAAAGTCTACTTGTGCCATGAATAAGTAAGATCCCATACTCCTACTCATGCTAAGTAAAACTACTTAAGCAAACATAGTTAATATTTTACCTTCATTATTACCTTAGGAATAAGCCATAATCGACATAGACCATGCGGGCTAAACATGGAATTCCAGTGTCATGCTCCACATTGAAAAGAGGTGTCCTACTTACCTAATGTAGAACTAAATGTATAGATTTTAGGTGGATCCACTAGCTAAAGACCTATGAGGGCACATAGTTATGGGATACAGAGATTGTAACTAGAAACCCAACCTTACTTAACGGGGGAGCTTCCATCTCATGAGATTACATTGAGAGACGTGACCTATTTAATTGACAGGAGAGCCTCTATCTCATATTCAATATCCACTCGGTGCTAAACATAAATTCCCACAATTTCATATTGAGTCTAGAATTGGATTTACAAGCATGAAGGAGTATCTTACCCTCCATCAATACAATTCAAATAATAATAGCTCATAGGTTCAATAGGTGAGAATGGACTTTCAACCTTAGAACCATAACATAGTGAGAAGAACTTTCACATCATAATCAATATGTGTTTATGAGAATGAACCTTCAATTAACACAATAATTAGGTTATAATCATGTTCATAGAGTGCATATACATGTAGTCCAAAATTTAACATAATTCTCATGACCTACCCATATTGGATCAAGGATCACATTATCCCAATCAATATAGGGTTACTACATTCAACATGGATAATAATATGATCAAGAAACCACATTAGAACCAGAACAATTCAATATATATGACCTTACTACGAATTCACCCACATTGGAGTCATAAATTTAGGGTTTGGGGGATTTCATGAATTCATGGTGAATTTATCATAAAAACCCTAGGTCTTTGGACACTTTTCCTACTTTGAAATGGGAGAGTTTAAGGGCTCCATGTAAGAAAGAATTCCTAGTATTTGCCTTCTTCTTCTTCTTCTTCAATGGAGGTTTTAGAAAGAGAATTATTTGGGAGGGAAAATAGTTTGTTTTGGGGTCTTGAATGAATGAACTAATTGAGTTAGTTTTAGGGGTCTATTAGGTACATATAGATGTATTAATTAGTACTACATGACCCTACTTAATTTATTCATTAACACTAAGCAACTTACTTAATCCCAAACTTAAAACTAAATTCCAAGTTACAGGTGTCACCTACGAAACCCCACCCACGGACTGTGGGTGGATCCACAAGTCGTGCTGGCAAGATGTGGTTTGGGTCAGAAAATTGGAGGATGCAGGGGAGGCCCAGCCTTGACCCACAACGCCCACCTATGGGGCATGGGTCCACCCACGGCTCGTGGGTTCCCATCCGTAGGTCAGGCTATTTTTGACAGCTTTTTGGGCAGCCTCTTAATCCTCCTCAAGGACCCTTGGGGTGGTCTTTGGGGGGTCATGCCTTGACGTTCATACCCAAAAACACTTGTACTAATTAACAGAGGTTATTTTACGACTCCACTCTTTACGTTAAACCCCATTTGGGCTACTAGTTTACAAATTAGGCTATATCTTAGTTCATTAGTTTTCCGGAGTGTTACACGGAGCTCCATGAGATTGTGTTGAGCATGCTTTTATCTTGGAGAAGGTAGTTCCTCCTTATAAATGAGTAAATGTTGAAATTTCATTCATATTGGTTTCTAGATGTAGTTCCTACCTTCCCTTGAGATGCATTGAGTATGTTAAACTTGGAGATGAAGGTCCTCCTTTGTTTTGTGCATTTAGATAAGTTGCATGCATAATGGGCTGCTAGTATTGAGTCTTTTCTTCCGAAAGGTGTCTAGAACTTCCATTCATGGATGAATGTTCTCAAGGGGGAGATAATGTAGCACCTAGGAATCTAGTAAGCTAAGATAGGGGCTAAGTTCTAAGTCTAGAACTAGAGAGTTAACCTTGGCACCCTCCACGAAGGTCCACACAAGTCGTGAAGGGCACCAAGAGTCGTGGTGGTTCCCGTAGACCTTAGGCAGTGAGTGACAAAGTAATTTCACCTCCTAAGAGAACCAATATGGCTCGTGGTGGTCACCACAGATTGTGGTGACACTCGTGTAGGTGAGGCAGTAGCTCCTTCCAAACTACCCACAATGAGACCCTCCCCACGAGCTACTAAAAGGTTCGTGAAGGCCACCACGGGCCGTAGGAACGGTCGTGTTCTTGAGTTAGACTTGTAAAGTGAGAGGTGGCCAAGGGAGGCAACTAGTTCATGACCACTAGAGGGACCACGGCTCGTGGACCCCATCATGAAGGTAGGCAGACCACTGTAAGTTTAGAGGCGATTGGATCTTTTTCGGTTTTAATTAGATTAATACTATGATATTTTACCCAAGCTTAGGACCCCTATATAAGTCATTTTAACTCCAAAACTCACCCATTCAAGTCATTATTTTCAAAACCCAAAAGAAATCCCAAAGTCTTCCTTTCAAATATTTCTCTCTCTAGAACTTGAAGAACAAGAAAGAGTTGGAGCAAGGACCAAGTTCAAGTCTCTATTCCTCAAGAATTTGTGTGCTTTATAATCAAGTTATGATGGTTTTTCATCCATGGAGTCCCTAAGATTCCCCAATTGCAAAGATGAAATTCCCCAAATTGAGTTAGGGTTTTCTTCCAATATTATGGGTATTGGTGAATGTTGATCCAATCGACTGGATTATGATTGTTTATGATTGAATTGATAGGATTACATGTTTTTAGGATGCAATTACATTTAGCCATCCCTATCCCATGACTAGAAAGATGAAATTTATGTAAATGGGTTTTATTCCATGAAAGGAGAATTTGTTTGTTTAGATGTATCCAGTCTAGGATTGATGAGATACATTAGAATTGAAGTATATATGATGAATCATGATTAGTATTTGTTTGAGATGGAAGCTTATGAGATGATTATGGTGTTGAATTGCTTGAGATTCAAGCATATAGAATGACTATCAGATATAGTACTTTGATAGTAAAATTTATGTTGTCAATTGTAAACTATTAATGTAATTTTTGTGGAAGGAATAGTTCCCACATAAATTGTTATGATATAAATGTGAAAGGTTTTCTCACATTTAATGATTCTAGGTTAAAACGATTGCTCACCTAAAATGAATCTAATGCTAAAGACTAAGAAATTGATGAGGCTAGAGGCGATTACCCGTGACCTCTAAATGAGATGGATATTAGGCGATTACCCGTATTCCATAGAATAAAGTAAAGAGGCAATTATCCTTATTATTTAAATTTGAACAAGAGGCAACTCCACACGTTATTAAGATATTATTTGGACAAGAGGTGAGTACCCATGTTCCTTGTAGAATTACAAAAGGCAAATACCCATGTCACAAGACGTTAGACTAGAGGCGAGTGCCCATGATCCATATGTAAAAAAGGACTAGAAGCGACTATCCATGTTCCTTTATAAAAAGGAAACAGGTGATTCCCCATGTCTATAAAAGATAAGCTAGACTCTATTATGATGAATAATGAGCTTGGATTTATTCTTGAGTTGCCTTTCATTATGAGTAAGGTTGATTGAGGTTGCTTCAAGAAATATTCCTCCGATGTTGATATGATCTATTATGTGCATTTATTAAACTTTATAACCTATATTTTTTATGTTGATGTTTATGCTAGCTATTAGATTTAGTACATACTTTTACTAACAAATACTCTTGCCTACATTTCTTATTTAAACGTAGAGTCCGAAGATCTCGAACCTCATCACCGTGGCTAGGATCTTAGTAGAGCAAGACTTGAAGATTGGTGAGTCCTCATAGCATTCGAGGATATAGCCACCATTTCTCTTATATTCCTTCATTTTATGTTTTGAACATTATTGTCTGGGTTGTGTCCCAAGATGTTCATGTTTTGGATGGTTTGAGACAAAGTGTCATAGACTTTCGCTTTTGTAATAAAACATTGATGTTGTTAAAAAATGTTTTAAGTTTCCGATGATTTCTACTATTTTATATTATTAAAGCTAAGTGGCCTATATGAGGCCTCTCAGGGTCTTGTATGCCATGTTACGTCTAGGGTGTTTCCCTGAGTCGTGATAATTTGCAACTACAATTAATGGATTAATACACAACTATCATTTAATCCCACTTCAAACCAGCATGTAAATCAGTAAACAACAATACCAATAAGCTAATTAGGGCAAATAATCACATGATAACACCCCCAAGAATGGGGGTTTTAGTCACACATCTTAGAAACGTACTGGTAGCAGCGCTTTCCGGCTTTGTGCTTGGTTTCCCCCCATCCTAAACATGTGTGACTAAATCTTTCACCATGGACCAAAGATTCACTGACTATCTTGACAGAAGTAGGGTGCGTAGTCGCAATTTCCGGAATGGTATTATTGATGACTAAGAGGGTGCGTGAGAGAAGATAATTATATCACAGTTCAACAATATCAACGCAATAAAAGGAATACACAAAGCATATAAGGCCAACAAATGTAAAATATTCAATAATACAACATAGGACAAGTACAACTCAATATATCAAAGCTCGAATTCTGATTAGTTTCCCAACAGAGTAGCCATTTGTCACACACCTTTTTTACCACCTTACTCATAAGTTTTGAAAAGGTTTTTCAAATCAAAGTGACATTTTGATAAGGGAATATTTATTTAAAGAGTCGCCACTTTGAATTGAGTTTTGGTCTTTCAAGTCACCTTATTAAAATTTCTAATCAAAAGAATGTTTTGACTCTATTATTTAATGGTCTACGAACTAGAAATTTGGGTAAGGAATTCCACTGACCGAGCAGAAGGTATCCCGTGGTTTTAGCACGGTCGCTTTATTAACTTATACTTTGCTTAGACTCAATTTTCGAATATATTATATTATTGATTATGCCTATGATTCACTTTAAGATTTGTTGAATTTTCATTAATCTTATCCAAGACGTAATGTTGCGACCTCAATTTTTATATAGTCAATCAAGGCGCCTAATTAAAAGTGCATTTAAAAATTTTACTTTAGTTTTAAACCAAAAATATAATAAAATTTAAATATCAATCTTATTCTTAAAAATATTGTGTACATATTAAATTAAACATATTTATTTGTTGCTAAGTTTTGAAACAAAGATAATGTTGAGTTAATAAACAAATTAAATCTGAATTCGTTTAAATATAAACATGTGTATGTTTTCTTGAATTTGAAAAATTAATTTATCTACATATTCTTATCATTTTTTTATTTATTTTTAAAACACATTCTAATATAGTTAAGTTGTTTATTTTTATATTCATGAACGCACAAATATTACTACATTAGCATGAAAACAACATCATATATCATATACTAAAAAAAGATTATGTATAACCACATAGATTTATTCGAATAAAATTGAGTAAAGTCAAATGGACCTTTATAAATTTAACTGTTAAACTTTCGTAAATAATTTTTTGAATCAAGAACCGCAGATGAAAAATCGAACAGGAACCAAACTTGATCTCCCTAATTATCAAAATATTTTCTTTAAAAAAAAGGAGATAAAAGAAGACCTTTTTTGTTAGTGTGTGTAATTGTATTGATTCTTTGATGAGTGATTTTACGATTATTGATTTTGATTAGTAGGGTATATATTGGCATCTAGTTGATAGGAATTAGTATTAATGTAGTAGGATTAGGATTTTAGAGTACTGGTAATTTTAGGATTATTTTATTTTGAGTTTGATTTAAAATAGCCGAGAAGGTTTTATGGAATTTGGAATTAGTTTGAGGACGAAATTCTAAAGGGATTAGGACTACTTTTTAGGAATATTTTTCCCCTTTTTTTTTTTTTCTTTTGGTTATCTTTTTTTTTTTTTTCATTCTTTCCCTTTCCCTGTACGTGTTTCTTTCATTTCTCTTTTTTTTTTCTTATTGTGTACGTTTCTCTCTTCATTTTCTTTATTCTTTGAACACTTTTTTTTGTAACATTTTTCTTTTTATAAAAAAAATAATATAAAATCATTAAAACGTATTAAATGATTATAATATTTAAGTTAAAAACATATTATTATTTTTAAAAATTTCCTTCCTTTTACGATAAAATAATAATATTAAAATCAAATTTATCCTTAAAAGTGAATTCTATTTTTGTATTTATCAACTCTTTAAATAAATTCACTAGGAAGAACTAAACACTTAAATAATTTAATTTGAACCTACACGAAATAATTTAAGCACTAAAATTGTGTAAAGTCTTGGATTCGGTAAAAAATTAGGTGTTTACAATGAAAGTCACCATCACCTGTCTTTGCCCTCTTTGCCTCCCTTGAACTTTCCTTGAACTTCTCCTCTTCAATTTAAGGCATGGGTCAATAACACAAGAAATATCTATTTCTTTAATGAACATGGTGGTATGACAATCCATAACCACCATATCGAATACACCCAAAACAATCTTACTCATTCTTGCCCTAGAGTTGACAACCATAGTTGGAGCATACCTAGCCAGTTGAGTGAACTTCAAGGCATACTTCTTCACCGTCATATTTACTTGGCGGATGTTAATGAATTCAAGTACTTTTGCCTCCCTCATCTCAAGGGGAAAGAACCTGTCAAGAAAAGTAACATTAAGTTTCTCCCAATTAAGAGGACCTGTATCAACCGCCCTCTCTTCCTTCCATTTTTCAAAGAAATCTTGAGCAACACCCTTAAGTTTATAAGTGGCCAACTCCGCCTTCTCAACTTAGTCACACCCATAATTCTCACTATCTTGTAAACTTCATCCTACATCTCTTGGGATCCTCAACAACCTTGGAACCATGAAACTACAAATGTTTCATCGTAGTGATGTCCTTTATCCTTGTTGCCGCCGTACCAACATTTGGATTCAGGGGAACATTAGCCTCTCTATTTCCTTGAGCCATCACAGTTTGAGCCAACACTTGTGTCACTTCATCGGTAAAAGGATCAGCCAAAACTTGAGGAGCTTCTTGTCCCACATTCTCACTCACATTCCTTCCAATGTTTTCTCTTCGAGGGGTCATATCATGAAAAGCATCGGACAAGGATTAGGAGAGACAAATATAGAGTTACACTCTATCACATGATTTTAGAATTATAAATGAAGTTGAATTTCCTAAGTATCTTGTAGCCTCATATTCATAAATGTGGTGTGCTTCACACTCATGAACAACACTCTACTTGACGTGGCTTGTGAGACATCCTAGGACCTTCCTAAACCTTGTGCTCTGAATACCAAGTTTGTCACTACAAAAAGTATACTCTAGGTATAACATGTCGTATAGAACTATGAAAGGCTCTACACAAGCCACTTATAATACATTATAAAAGATAATAGAAATAAAGTTTTCAAATGAACAGTCTCATGAAATAAAAGAGTTTGACAAAGAGGAAGTCTAACATAGTCTAATCAAGAAAATTATTACATCAAAAGGAAGTGGTTCAGACATAACCTATACAATGTCTAAAAACTGAAATAAAGAAAGCAATAAAGTTTCTCTGTCCTAGGATCATGAGGACTCGTAAATATTCGAGTGCAAAAAGATCAACTAGCCACGAGTATATGAGGTAGGAGCGTCAGACCCTATATTAGGAAATCAATGTATCAACAATTACGCATTAGTACATTGAATGTACTAATTATGAAAGGAATACACAAAAATAAACATGATACGTGAATGGTAAAAATATGTAATGCATGACCAATTTGCATACATTTGAAATGTAAAAAAAAAAACACCTAAGTCATAAGATATGGTCAATACATGAAAAATAAGAGACATAAGAAAGCTTTGAAGAAACATATGCAGTTTGTGGGTTATTAGCTTTAACTGATAATAAGACCATGAGAGCTATATCATGGAATCTAGTATATCACTCCTACCGAAAGAAGGGGATCCTACTTGCTAATGTATCATTTGTAAAAATCATATTTTCCTAATGTAGATTCACTAGATAGGTCATTTAAGATAATCATACTGGGACACGTAGTTAGGGACTAGTGGTTGCTACTAGAGACTACCCTTTTTGAGACTCCGCCTCTAATCCCTCTCAATGCTATATAAATATCCCAATAGAATAGAAAAAATTCAAATATCATTATATCATAGGAAATACATAGATCAATACCAATCCACATCTGTATAATCAAAACACAGAAAAAAGCTCCTTAAAAATACAATTCAACATAGGTGTGAAAACCATTCCCCAATGTGAAATTCTATGTAGGAATTACCTTTCATTATCATGATCATAGTAGCATGTGATAAAATATTTCTCAATAACATTGATATTTTCCTCTCAAAGCATCCTCAAAACATATACATCAATTTCATGAAAGCATGCATATCTTCACAAATCCATATTTCATAGTTCATAAGTTTCGTCATGCGTTCATAGTTTAAAATTATAGATCATGCATGGGTTCTTATTAATTCAACTCAAACTCATGTAATAACTTCAATTTATGCATTAAAAATAGAAAATAATCAATTGAATCATAATTGAAAGGAAACCATGAACATTGAATAAAACTCTAACTTTTAATTGAGAAGCTAACTTGGAAAATTGGAAGATCTTGCGAACCCTATGGAGAAAAGGACTCCATAGGTTAATACTAACATACCTTAGTGATTAAGTCTCAATAGCTATGGTGAATTAAAGATCTTGAAGTGAAACTCTATCTTCTTCTTCGTTAGCTTTAGAGAGGATTTTGGGGATGAACTTTGAGGGAAATGTATGATTTAAAAGAATGATTTCGAATAGGTAGTTTTAGGACATAAATCACTTATACTTGGCTTAAAATATTCGTTAAAATTACATAGATTAGGTATTCAAAACATAGGGAAATACTTAAATAGCCCTGACTTAAAATATGGCGGAGTGACCTATATGGACCCCTGAACGGACCGCTTAGGGCTTGATGGCCCATTTACGGAAACGTACAAATGGCCCCTTTTAAGGTCACCTCAAAAGGTTAGGAACTTCACCCTAAATGGCCAGTGAACCCATTGAGAGATCGTTAAGACCTTTGTGGAGGGTTCATGGTCAGTTTTAGGAATGTGGACCTACCTATTAACCCAATATAACTTTGTTTCAAAGAACGAGGTGTTACATTGAATCTCTAACTTAAATGGTTGTTGATGAGTCCAAGAATTGGACTCATTTAGGGCTTTGTTTTTATAGATTTATTGTCTTCAAATGCTTCATTTGTGCCATAAACTGATATTAAAGCCTTGATTTTTAGGTATATGGATTGAGGAGCAAAGCAATGACATTACCAAGCAAAAAATAACAAAACAAACTGAATAAGTGACGAAAGGCGAGCCTAAGGATCGCCAAGATCACTTGGTGTGTCACCGAGTGGATACTTTGACCGCCTTAAGTTCCTGTTTGTCAGCCCTGAGGGAAGAAACCATGTCGGCGATGGAAAATGGGATGTCGGTGAATCGCCGAGCAGTTCCGCGATGCAAAGAGAGATCGCTCAAAGTTACATGACTTGATGATGCTAAAAGCCATGGCAGAAAGGCGATAGAAGAGAGCAATGGGCGGTTCCCTGAGTAGTTCGGCGAACCCGACTTACCTCGCCTAATGGCTTATTTTTGGCGAATATAAATTAGATTTTGAACAATTAATTTAGAAGGTTGAATTACTCTAGAACATTTTTCTCTTGAGTTTTTTATAGTATCTCAGTAGACTTGAAGAATTTTGGAGATTCAATTCAGATATTTTTCAAGTGGGTTACTGATTTTATTCAATTTTGAGCATTGTAAAGGTTAAATTAATCTTACCCAGTTGATGGCTAATTGATTTGGTAACCATTTTTACTCTTTTATATTGTTTGGCTAAAACTCTAATTCTTGGGGTGTGATCATGTAATTATGGGCTGAATTAGTTTATAGGTACTGTTAATTACTAGTTTAAATGCTATATTGAAGTGAGTTTAATCATTAATTGTGGTTTAATTTATGAATTTTTAGTTGCAAATATAGTTCTAATTTTGCATTCTTAGCTTGCTCGAGAGAGAGGTTATAGAACAAAGATTATTGATTAATGATTTGTAGGTATTGGGTTCAGCTCGAGATAGAGAATCCTGAACCCAATCCTACCCAACTAGCTCGAGATAGTGGATGAATTAAGGTGTGAGTTGTTATTCATTGTTATGCTTGTTGATGTTCGAAAGAAATCACTTGATTCAGGATAGTTGTTCCCGAGAAAGAAATCTCCCTTAAAGTCTAGCCTACCCACTGATTTTTAGCTATTTACTAGTAGTTTCAATTACCCATATATCAAAAAATTCCTATAATCGATCACATCCCGAGAATTCCTCTCCTTATTATTAATTTAAATTGCTTTTGACTGCGTTGTGGTTGATAATTGCAAACCAAAACCCCTATATGACATATGTGTCACCCCTTTTAATTTGTTTCATGTATTTTTTGATAATTTCTATTCCTATATCTAGTTAGATCATAGTCATACTTCTTGATTGAATTTGAACACGTACCGCTCCCTTTGGGATTAGACCCCAACTCAGGTGTTGGGTTATATATTTCTTAACGACCATCTACACTTAGAATTTGATGAAGTGTACTTGATAGATGTTAACAAAATTATTATCAAAATTGCGCTGCCACCGGGTAGTGGTCTTGTTTGAAATTCTCTTATTGAAGTTGATTGTGATTTATTTAGTTATAGTTGAATCTACTTATTTTTGTTTTTGGATTTGTGTTGCTTGTGCTAAACAAGAGGAGGAGATGAGCGTTAACAGAAGTAATGGTAGCCTAGTGGGCCATCAAGATGATATTGGGAACCTTAATGATGTCAATGACCTAGTCCAAGTGGGTGGTGTTGGAGCCATTAGTTTACCTCCGGCTGAAGAAAACGATGTTTTTCACATCACAAGCACAATGCTTCAGCTCCTACTATTGAAAGGATTGTTAGAGGGGCTAGCTCATGAGGATCCCCATGAGCATATAAGGAATTTTGTGGATGTTTGTGGACCGTTCTCATTTAAGAACATATCGCAGGAATTGATCTGTATGAGGTTGTTCCCGTTCTCTTTGACGGGTCAAGCTACTAAATGGTTGGCTGAGTTACCGAGGGAATCTATCACCTCTTGGGAAGAGCTGACCACAAAATTTCATGTGCGATTCTTTCCCCCATCGAATATGATGAGTCTAAGGGATGGCATCCAAGGTTTCAAGCGCTTGGAAGGTGAGCCAATCCATGAGACATGGCTGAGGTTTAAAAAGTTGGTGCTTCAATGTCCAAATCATGGACTACCCGATAATGTGTTGCTGCAACATTTCTATAGGAGCCTTGATTTGGTAAACAAAAGTGTGGCTTATCAACTCTCACCTGGTGGTTTAATGCAAAAGCCATATGCAGTGGCATCCCAACTCCTTGATTGCATGACCAATAATAACAGGGCATGGTACACTCGTGATGTAACGTTTCGGAAAGATGTAAACTAATCTAGTGACTAACCTAAAAAGAGTAGAAAAAGTTAAAGCTTGATGTTAGAATTAGAACCTTGGAAATACCTAAAATTCTTGATTTGGTGATATGAGGTCAAGGCCTAAACCCAAAGGACCAACCTTGAGTCCTTGGGGAAAAGACCTTAGGACTGCCGGGCAGTAACCCACGAAAGGGCACCCACGATCCGATGGTGGACCCACCCCCCGTAGGTGGGGGTGTGTGTCAAGGCTTGACCTTCCCTAAATTTTGCACTCTCTGACCATGACCTATGGACCTGCAAGACGGCTAGTAGGTCCATATACGGTCTGTAAGTCACTCAATCGTGAGTCACACCTGTAGGTTGTCCATTTCGACCAAGTGAGGAGCAAGGTGGTAAATTCCTAGGGTGGTTAGTTAAGTTAGGGGTCATTTTATATTAATTATTTAGACTAATTTAGGACCTTTTAACCTATTAACTACCCCTTACACTTCATAATTCCCAAAACCCAAATAGTAATCAACTTTCCTCTCTAAATAATTCTCTCTCTATAAACCTCCAGTGAAGAAAAACAAGTCAAGGTCTAGGGCTCACGAACTCACCTTTTCTGCCCAAATTCATGGAGATTCTTCAATTAAGGTATGGTAGTTCTGATTTATGGTTAAATTTTCACGCATGAAGTCCTTAAATTCTCTATTTCAAAGTAGATAAAGTTTCCAAAACATAGTCTTTCTATTCTAAGCCATGGATTCTTTCTCAAAACATTTTAATTTATTTAGTTGATGTATATTATGATTGAATTGTTTATTATCAAAGTTTTTATGAGAAAATCACCCATGAATCAATGTTTTCCCCATAACCCTAGTTTGTGACTTATGAATAGGGTGAATTGTAGAAATTATGAGATTGTTCTTAAAGTAGTTTAGTTTATTGAATCATTTCACTATCTATATCTAATGTAGTAATCCTAGATTGATTTGATGAATATGATCTATAGTCTTGAGGGGGAAAATATGAGAGTTGACTATATGTATGAGACTTGTGTGTATACAATTGGATTGCTTTAAGAGTAAAGCAACTACATTATAATATAATTGTTGTGTTGATTGGATGATGATCCTTATGTACAAACTTTGGTATTAAGATCATGTAATGTGAAAGGTTTGTCACATATAGTGGTTCTAAGGGTTGAAGACTAGCCTGCCCTAATGAATCTAGGAGCTATAGACTGAGTTTATGGTTTGATTGTCAAGACATTCTTCCTTTAGTATCAACTTAAGTTAAGACTTAATATAAACTCAAATGGGAGTTTATGCTTAGCACCAATAGGATATGAATATGAGATGGAAGCTTTTACATTTGTTGAGTTCAGGTTCCCAAATGGGTTCTTTTTACACTAGTTGTGTCCGGGTTCCCAAAGTAGTTGTCTCATGATATGGAAACCTTCTACCATAGATGAGTCAGGGTTTCTAGAATCAATCTCCTTATCCCATAAACTATGTTCCCACATAGGTCTTTGGCGCATGGATCCACGTAAGAAAAAAGTATATTTCTACCTTAGGCAAGTAGGACAACCCCTTTTCGGTGTGGGGTACACACCGGCTTCAATGATTAAGCTATCCTGGTCATGTCAGTTAAAGTTAATCCCACTATGATCGAATGAACAAAAGATGGAGTTATGAACTATAATCACTTAATGAGTTTTCCTTAGTGTGGGTAGGAGCAGTGTTCAAGGAAGCGTGAAGCGGAAAAATGATGCTTTGATGGTTCTTTTGGTTTGTTTCATTATGATGAGATGATTTATATGTTGAATATGCTTGTATCATATGCCTTTACACTTATTTCCTTGATAATTCATAGACTTGATCAAATGCATAGTTTCAACTAAAATGTCCCTTTTTAGCATATTTAATGATTTTCATGCATAGCTACCATACTTAGTACAATTTTTGTACTAATCCATATTTCTTCTATAATTTCTACTAAGTGTAGTTCTGACATTTGAGGTGATTCCTTCTATATCGAAGCTTGGATTGATTCTCTCCAAGGCTTGTGGTATGTCAACATGGATTCGAGGTCAATTGTTCTATTACTGTTTCATTCATATCATTGTACTAGACATTTTTAGACTTTCTATTGTAAGGGATGTGACCCTATTATTTTGAGACTTCGATTGTAGTAGATGGCTAAATGAGACTACGTCTAGACTTACGCTTTACTTCTATGAAACTTTTTTTAAAGACTTGAAATTGTGTTTTATTCTTTATTATTCTATACTTATGTGATGATAATAAGTTAAGTTGCTTACTTGGGTCCTTTTTGGATTCCATGTGCCATGTTACGTCTAGGGGGTACCCTTGGGTCATGACAAACTTGGTAATCAAAGCAAAAGTTTTAGAATGTTTCTAGGATGATGTCTCATAAGCCACGTCTAGTAGAGTCTTGTTGATAGTGTGAAGCGCGCCACATTTATGAGTGAGAGGCTATCAGATGTTAGGAAATTACTCTTCTTTCATTACTCTAGAGTCGTGCTTTAGATTTTAACTCTATAAAAGTCCCTCTCCTAATCTTTCTCTTGTGTCTTCAGGAAATGAATACACGAATGGCAAATGCTAGAAGGGGGGAGGAGAATGTGAACCGAGGAGCTCCTCAAGATAATCAAGCTCCTCAAGACAATCAAGCTCCGGTTAATCTAATGGCCAAAAATGTAACTCAAGAGGAGTTTAGGTCCACTATCCAAATGATGACTCAAGCCATGACGGCTAAATCTCAAGTCATAACAACTGAAGCCCAAGCTAAAGTGTCTCAAGCCAATAGAGATGTTGGGTCCCATGTGAACCCTAATGCCAACTCTGTTTCTTCAAGATTGAGAGATTTCACAAGAATGAATCCTCTTATGTTCTTTGGTTCCACAGTGAGTGAAGATCCTCAAGAGTTTGTGGAGGAGGTCTTCAAGGTAATTGATGCTATGGGGGTGATTGCTATAGAGAAAGCAGAGCTAGCCGCTTACAAATTGTAAGGGGTGGTCCAAGTATGGTATACTCAATGGAAGAGTAATAGGCCGGAATGAGCGGGTCCCATAGATTGGGAAGGGTTCAAGAAAGCATTCCTTGATAGGTTATTTCCCCGTGAGAAGAGGGAAGCAAAGGTGAAAGAATTTATTAACCTTCGGCAAGGAGGTATGAGTGTTGAAGTGTATTCTCTAAAATTTACCGAATTTTCCAAGTATTCTCTATTTGTGGTGGCGGACCTAAGGGATGAGATGAATAGGTTTGTTATGGGTGTGTCTAGATTGGTGAGGAAAGAATGACGTTCGGCAATGCTTCATGATAATATGGATATATCTCATCTTATGGTGTATGCGCATAAAATAGAGGATGAGAAACTCCAAGACAAGAATCGCGAAGTGAAGAGACCTAGTGTAACGACCCTAAAAACGAACTAGTGGAACTAGAACCTAACGTGTGTGCATTTGTGTTTGTCTTGAGGTTTGATGTTGTTTTAATGTTGTATCGAGCCATGGTTGAGGTGTTTAGGGGTTAGACGTCAAGGTACGACTCCCCAAGGACCACCTATGGGTCCTTGAGGAGGACCCTAAGCCTAAACCCCAAGACCCAAAGGAAACCATCAAGTTGGCCAAAATTGGGCGACCTACGGAAGGGGTCCACGCCCCATGGATGGGCTCCGTAGGTCAGGCCCCTCAAAACCAAGCCACAGACCCAGACTACGGACCAACAATATGGTCTGTTAGTCTAGGTCTCGTGGTTCACACCTGCTTGCTGTCAAGTGACACGACCAAGTGAGGGGTGAATTGGTAAATTCACTCCAAGTCTTTTAAAGTGCATGGAAGATTATTTTAGGTGTATTAACACATTTTAATAGTATTAAAACATTGAAACCCTCATTTAGACTTCATCTCTCAAAAAATAAAACCCTTCTCTCCTAAAAGTTTTCTCTAGAAACTCCATTGGAGATCTAGGTCAAGATCAAGCTAGGGTTGGGGATTTCAAGGTGTTTCTTCTTCAATTTCGTGGGATTATTCAAGTATAAGGTATGGTGATCCTTCATCTAGGGTTAGATTTCACCCTAGAGTCAATTTCAAAGAAGTTTTCAAGGTTTTCAAGTTACACAAAAACCCTAAGTTTTACTCAATCTCATGGGTTCTTGCATCAAACGTTTTCAAATGACAAGTTATGATAATATTGATGTTTAATTGATGATTTAAGATGAAAAACTATATGAACCCGTGATTTCTTTCAATTCCTAAATTTGGCCTTATGAAGTGGATTGTTGATTATGAATGAATGATGATGGATTCATGTGTAGATTGATTTAGAGTATTGATTTGTATCATTATCTATGTCTTATTATGGTGACTTGTTAGTGAATTGAGGAATTGTGATCATATCCTTGAAAGGGCAAGTTTGACCTAAGTTCATGTTAATGTAGAATTGTGCTTGAATTGTTGATCCACTTGAAAGGTGGAGGTATTTACTTACTATGTACATTGTGATCATGGAATTGAAGGCATAAATTGATGAATTGAAGTATTATCATGATATTGTATATAGGAATGTGATGTGAAGCATGTGTGTGATCTAATTGTCTAGAAGCTAATTGTGTTACAATTGAAGGTTGTCTCTCTATTAACACACTTTAATGAAGAATGAATGAGGTTCAATGATAATGTTAATGATGAAGTACTTATTGAAAAGCTATTCTCAATGGTACTCTAATGAATGATAATGATGTGTTGATTGAAAGGATATTCTTGATCTTACACTAATAAACGATAATGGGATTCTTAGATGAAAGGCTATTCTCATCTTTGAATCTACGAGCTATCCAATGAATGAATGTTGGGTTGAGATGGATGCCCTCACGTTAGTTGAGGTGGGGTGTCTAGTAATAATCTCTTATCCCTTAATGTTATGAATGTTAAAATACTCTATGGGAATGTAGGCTAAGCACTGAGAGGATATTGAATGAGATGGACGCCCTCATGTGATTTGAGGTGGGGTTTCTAGTTGCAATCTCTTGAGATGGATGCCCTCCCGTGAGTTGGGGATGGGTATTTAGTAGGAATATCCTTCTCCCTTCACTATGTGCCCACATAGGTCTAGCTAGTGGATCCACTTAAGCTAAATACCGGTTTACCTTAGGCATGTAGACCAACCCTTATGGTGTGGGATAGTACATCGGATTCCATGATCTAGCTCTCATGGTCTATGTTTGTTAAATGCTTTTTCCCATCATGTGAGATGTGCATTATAGTTTCTTGAGGAGTTCTATGAAGTGTGGGTAGTAGTATGGGATGTTATACATACATGTCACAAATAGGCTTTAAGAGGGCTATAGTGAGTTCTCTAAGTCTTAATGACTATTGTATGAAAGCCCTTTAAATGAAGTTATTGAAGAATGTTGACTCTTAAGTGCTTAATGTAATGATGCATGTTATACTTGGATGATATTATGAATTACTTCCTTGTTATGACTTAATGTATTTGAATGTGCCTTACCTATGGTGACTTCAAAGGAGTACTTAGTGTGAGTAGTATTATGGGATGTTACTTGCACATTGCACAGGAATGACTTAGGGGTTGTCTTAGGTGATGGTCCTTACGTGATGAAATAACTTGTTAATGGTTTAGGTCTCTTGTGTATGAGTATTATTGGAAATGGAAAGGTTAAATGGTAAGTTCACTTTTGGTGACTTTAATGTGGTACCTTGGTGTGGATGGTGGTATAGGACGCTATCCATACATTGCACAAGGTATAGCATGAGGGTTACTTGAGGTGAAGGCTATATGTGAAGGTGAAGAGTTACATGTTGATATTGTTCAAATGTGATGTTATGACTTGTGTGATAATTATAATTGTCTTTGATGTCTCTTATGCTATTGTTCATGATATTTCTAAAAGTGCCATAATGCATGGTTTCCAACCAAAATGTCCCTTTTAAAGCATGTTTTTTCATGGTCATCATACTTAGTACATTTTTGTGTGCTAACCCATATTTTCTTATTTTTACTACAAGTGTAGGTTCCGCCAAGTGATTGCATTCTCTAGTGAAGCTTGGGATTTGACTTTTTCCAAGATATCTTTTGGTATGTCCTCATAGATCGAGAACAAGGACTTTTATTGTTTCTAGTTCTTTTATGTTTTAAGGCTATTGTTAAAACTTCGATTGTAAAGGGTCGTGACCCTATATTGTTTAATGTCTTGTCTAAGATGGCCATGTGAGACTTTAGTATTCTGCTGCTTTATGAATGTCTTTAGATTGTATGGTTTTTGAATAAAAAGTTTTAAATTCCGTACTATTTCTATTACCTATGCGATGAATGAATGCTATGAGGCTTGTATAAGACCCCTTCGGGGTCGAGTAGGCCGTGTTACGACTAGGGGGTGCTCTCGGGTCGTGACACCTAGAACCAGTGAAGGGAATTTCTCCAATGCTAAGTTTGATGGTCAAGGCCGGCAAAGGTTCAAGCAAAGTTTCTCATACCAAGGATCCTCTAATGCTCCCCCGAGGGTCAATAATGATATGGCTTTCAACCCTAAACCACAAGGAGGTAATAGTGATGGTTTTTATGTTGCTACACCTAATTGTGTAAAATGTGGTTGAAAGTAAGAAGGTAAATGCTTAGTTGGCTTGGATGGGTGCTATGGGTGTGTCAAGAGTGGCCACAAGATGAGAGATTGTCCTACGCTCAAGGTTAAGGGGAGAGAAGATAAGCAAACTCCACGAAGCGGTTCCCACTCCAATGCTCAAACACAAAACCACTTTTATGCTCTTCAAACCCGAGGTTACCAAGAGAGCTCCCCGGATGTGGTGAACGATATGTTACAAGTATTTTCTATTGATGTATATGCTTTATTAGATCACGGTGCCACTTTGTCCTTTGTTACACCTCTTGTGGCTATGAAGTTTGAAATACTCCAAGAAATATTAGTAGAGCCTTTTTCGATTTCAACCCTGATTGGTGACTCGGTAGTGGGCAAAAGAGTCTATAGAAGTTTTCCTATCTTTTTTTCTCACAAAGTTACCTTGGTGAATTTGGTAGAGTTAGACATGCTTGAGTTTGATGTAATTTTGGGCATAAATTGGTTGCATTCATGTGATACCACAATAGATTATAGGACCCGAGTGGTCAAATTTCAATTTCCAAATGAGCCAATTGTAGAGTGGAAAGGGGGAATTCTATTCCTAGTGGTCAATATGTTTCCTGTCTCAAAGCTAGGAAAATGATCTCCAAGGGGTGCATTTACCATATTGTTAGGGTAATGGATGTTGAGTCCAAAGTCCCTTCTTTAGAGTCGATCCCCATGGTGAGTGAGTTTCTGGAAGTCTTTCCCGATGACTTGCCCGACATTCCTCCCGAACGGGAAATAGATTTTGGCATTAATCTTTTACCGGATACACAACCTATCTCCATCATTCCTTATAGAATTGCTCCGGCCGAGTTGAAAGAGTTAAAGGAACAACTAAAGGATTTGCTGGACAATGGTTTTATTCTACTGAGTATATCTCCTTGTGGTGCTCCGGTGTTGTTTATGACAAAGAAGGATGGGCCCCTTAGAAAGTGTATTGACTACCGCCAATTGAACAAGGTAACCATAAAGAATAAATATCCCATTTCGAGAATTGATGACTTGTATATCAACTCCAAGGGACTAGTTACTTCTCAAAATTTGACCTTCGTTCGGGCTACCATCAACTTAGGGTGAGAGGGAATGATATACCCAAGACGGATTTCCGAACTAGGTATAGGAACTATGAGTTCCTTGTGATGTGATTTGGTCTAACTAATGCCCCGACGACATTCATGGATCTAATGAATAGGGTGTTTAGACACTACATTGATATGTTTGTGATCGTGTTTATTGATGATATTTTGATTTATTCAAGGAGTGAGAGTGAACACGTAGACCATTTGAGGATTGTATTGCAAGTCCTTAAAGACCACCAACTATATGCAAAGTTTAGTAAATGTGAGTCTTGGTTGAGGTTAGTAGCCTTCCTTGGCCATATTGTATCTTGCAAGGGTATTGAGGTAGATCTTAAGAAGATAGATGCGGTCAAGATTTGGCCAAGACCTCTAACTCATATTGATATTAGAAGCTTTTTTGGTTTGGCCACTTATAATAGAAGATTTGTTGAGGTTTTTTTCTTCCATTGCTTCTCCGTTGACGGCCTTGACTTAAAAGAAGGCTAAATTTTAGTTGTCGGAAGCTTGTGAGAAAAGATTCCAAGAGTTGAAAGATAGCCTTACTTCCGCTCTGGTTTTGACCTTACCGGAGGGTACCGATGGATTTATGGTGTATTTTGTTGCTTCGACAGTAAGGTTGGGGTGTGTACACATCCAACATGGTAAACTGGTTGCCTATGCTTCGAGGCAATGATGCTTATCGTGACCGACGACACTAACCTACGGTTCGAGTGTCTACGATCATCGATAATATAGGAGGTTTGTCATAAGTATTTTTACACCAAAGTCGTTGGGTACATGTCCCAAAGGAGTGGTAGTTAGGCTAGAATTTTGTTCTAGTTAGCTGTAGTTTGAGAAATTATCGAATAAAAACAAAGTAAATTCAAGTGGGTGACACCAAAGAGTCAAATATCAATGGGGGTTTGTCATAAGTATAGCTAAAACAACAAAAATAAAGAGAAAATTTAAGTATAGGGAGAAGTTCTTGGGGTATGACCGCAATCCATGTTGATATAAATCGTTGGGTACATGCTTTCGAAAGGAAATTTGCAAGATAATAGTGACTAGGCTAATCTTTGGATGGAAATAAGTTCCCTATCGGGCAACTTACCCAGTTTCAAATGGGTTTCTCTCGGAAACCCATTAGCCACATGAAGTCCAGCCTACGCCTTACCCCACTCACTCCCTCGAGCTGAGTGTTAGGATATGGGTCTAGGGCTCACACTCTCGGGCTGAACCTTATGTCGACCCACTCCTTAGGCCATCAGTCTAGCAGACTTGGTTTCGCGACCTCTCTCTCGAGCAAGCCGAAAACACATGGGGGGTTTTGTATTTGCAACTACAAACCCATTAAATTATCCACAACCACTAGGTGAAATCACCATTAGAATGCATCTAACCTATCATCAAGCAAGACCCAACAATAATATCAACACATATTTGCTAAATCACACCCCAAGAATGGGTGTTTTTAGCCACACATCAAGGGATAACAAAATACACCTAAAATGATAATGAAATAAAATGGGTATAAGAAATTAAACCTTATTTAAGCAAAGGAAGAAGAATAGAGAAGACCCACTTCCAACTTGGGGAAGATGAACTCCTTTCTTCGAGTCTCCCACAAAACCCTCTCCAAACTTGAGAAAAAAATACTAAAACTAAAAATTACCAATAATGTTCGGACCCTTAAAAATAATAACTAAGGCTAGTATTTATAGTTTTCAGATTTAGTGCTGCGGCGGACCATTTGACGAGGTTAGTCCCGATCGCCGAATGACTCGGCGAATCACCCTTCTTCTGGTTCATCGCCTTTTGTGTTTTGCCTTCAACATGTTTGTGTTCTGGACCATTGGGCGGTATAGCATTGCTTCACGAAACTATTCGGCAAAGCGCCGACTGCTCCTTTCAATGCCTTTTTGATCCACTTCCTTCAGGACTTCGCGTACTGGAACAAAAGGCGGAGTGCTTCCCTTCGGCAATTCGCCAAGAGTGATTGGCGAAGCTTAGGCTTCAAGTTTTACGTTCTTTCCCTTCGGCGATTCGCCAAGTGTCCATGCTTCTGCTAAAACTTCAAATACCTGAAAATTAATAGTTTTTATCAGATATTGAGACAAAATAAGCATTTGAGGACATTATTTCTATTAAAATAAAGCCCTAAATGAGTCTAATTTGTGGACTCATCAACACCCCAACTTAAACTTTTTCTTGTCCTCAAGCAAACTCAAGTTCAGTTGTTCAAAAAGGATGTCTCAAACAGTGCTACGCAAGACTCAATCATGAATGCATACAACAAGGTTCAGACTACTTATGCAAAGATCAATTATGTACTCAAAGATTCAAGTTGTGACACACCATTACCAAGATTCTCATGCTCGCAATACATGCTACTAATGCAAGTTCAAGTTTAATAAAAGTATCTAAATGCCCTCACACAAAGAATGATTCCATATTCACACAAAGAAGTTAATTAATTTAAGATCAGGAATCAGATGCAACGCTCACACTCAAAAAGAGGAACACAATGCATGTTTTCACCCATAGGTTTGCCTGTATTTTCCGATCAACATTTGTTTCGGCTAACTCAAGATCAAATAGGTCTTTTCAAGGCTTGTAATGGGGTTGAGTGCAAAGGTATGGTCGTTTAGGCTCAATGACGTTCATCCTCATGAAATGTGGTACCCACAACACTTCCTTTCCTTTTCCTTCATCATTCTCTTTAGCGCTCACAAGTCCTCCTATTATTCACTTTCCATAGATTGTTTGGAAACCCCATTTCTTTTGTACTTTATTCCACACATTTCTTTTTGATTCTTTTTCTCTTTCTTTCTCTTTTCACTCTTTTTTTTATATGGAGGGATTCCATTTTTCTCAAAACCATGGGTAAAAGGAAACTTTCTTTGCACTTCTTGACTTTCCCTTTTCTTTTCACCACACCCCCAACTTAGGATTTTGGCCTAAGTTGGCTATTCACTAAACCACAAATCAAGAGGATTATAGGTAGTGGATTAATAAAGGTCTAGGCTTCATCAAGTTTCTTCCAAAGAAAGGTAAGGCTCAACGGTTGTTCAAAAGCGGTTCACACACTTACAAGGTAGGTCACAAAAGAGGTATATGTCAAATTGGATCACACTATTAAAAGTTGCCTAAGATCATATCAAGAGTTCACATCACTTAGTCGATCGGACCAACGGTGCAAATTTTAGGATCTATCATGCATGGTTCAAAGTAAGCTCATCACACTTGGCATTGACACTACGGTAAAACAAGACTCGACACTTTCGCTAGTGTGCAACGGTCATCACAAGAGAATCAATTTGATACATGGCTAGTCATAACGAGATGCAAATAGTTCACATATTCTTTATGCAACTTTCTTTGGCCTCATCGTAGCCACGCATTGATGTTCGTTCGATTGAGAGCACTATTAAAGTCATCGGTATTGATCGGAAACCGACACTTAAATTTTGCAAAAGAACAGCCACATTCAACACACGAGAGGTGGAAAATATTTGGAAGGGTCAAAATCATTTTGCAATTTTAAAATAAAAGGAGCCATAAGCTCAAACATCCACAAAATAGATAAAACACAAATTTTAAAAGAAACAAGCCCAAATACATACACAAAATTATGAGTCACAATTAGCACAGAAAAGGTGAGCCTCACCCCACCACAAATAAAATTCATTTGTCCTCAAATGCAAACAAAATTATCCAAAAGTCAAAATAGAAGTAAGACAGAGAGGGAGATAAAGAGGGGATCCTGTCTACGTAGTCGCTCCATCTGTATGGTCATCAGTGCCCGATGCATCAGTCTGGACTCGGGCCTCAGTACCCGGAGTCACCTCAGCAGGAACAGTAGCAGCCAAGGGAGTGTCCACCAAAGAAGCCTATACAACAACATAGAATTCTCGGGCCCATGAAGGAATAGAGGGGCCTCGGGGAGTAGTCACCCTTTCAGAAATGGGCTTCTTGCCCTTGACTTTGTCTCCAGGTGGAGGTTTTTGCCTTCCTTTCTTGGGAGGATTTGACCTCCCCTCATTTATTGAGATATCTCGTGCTCTTTTGCGGGGTGACATGACAATATTGGTCTTTACCATATTTCGGGATACTGAGACTTCTCCCTGCTAGACTCAACAATATGCAAGCACAACCCCACAAGATTTAACTGATTTTAAGGCACAAAAATATGGGATTTTAACAATATAAACACTACGGGAAAGATTTTCAAATCAAATTAGGCAATCAAACAAACTAATCCTATCAGAGAGGCTCAGCACACTTAAATCAAGATAAAATTGTTTCAAATGAGTACAAAATTCTTAGAAATAAACTCGGGTTTTGGAAAACCAACTTTTAATGCCGATTAAAATAAGATTGAAATGTTAGGTGGCAATGCAATCCAAATCCGAGCACAAATCAACAACTAAAATACTATAGAAATGCAGAAATATAGAAACTAAAGTGCGGGTGTGAGCTTGTGAAGTTCAAAAGTGAGGGAAAGTGAAGAGTTTGAAAGTTTAAACCTTTAGCCTTTTAAAAACCGTCCAGTTCTCGCCCATTCAGCGACATTAGTCATGCTCGGTGACACGCCGAGTGGGCACTTACCTCACCGAGTTTTACGGGACCTCCAGTTAAAGTGGGGTCCAAATGACAAATTAAATTGGGGTCACCGACCTGCCAGAAGTGGGTCTCTTACCCTTTCCTTTCCCAGTAGTTGTGGGTAGTTTCGAAGCATTTCCTTTCGACGTAACTGCATCCTCCTTTATTGCAATCCCTTTGGGCTTTTCTTCAGCTGGCGTTATTCTTTCTACAACTTTAGATTTAGTCATAACTGTAAAATCTCGAAGAGAAGTTAGAGAAACATTTGATAAAAACATCGGAGATCAGTTGCTGGTAAGCTTCGCCGACTCTTTTGGCGTGTCGCCGATATCATTCGGCGATCTAGGGTTAGTCCACTGAAAGCTACAGTGCACAGAGATCCAAGGGAGTTGACAAGGATAAAAAGACAATTTTGCGACCTTAAACTTCTCACCAAAAGTTGCAGAACCCATTAACACATAGAGCATAAAATTTAATGGTGAGATGGGGACATTAGGAGAAATGTCAAGTGGTTCGGCGAGCTCGACCCAGCTCGCCAAATGGCTCAACGTACCTATTTTCAACCCAATTTCTCGTATTCAACCCTGTAACTCCTGAAAACAAAATCAAAGTATGCATCAGTACAATTCATGTAGGACCCATAGCAACCAAACACAACCCCTTGAATTTTAATCCAGTTTAAGGCATATAATTACGGGATTTCAACTATCACAACTACTCTAGCAAGATTATCAAATTAAATCATGCATGTAAACAATCTAATCCTATCAGGCAGGATCAGAACACTTCAATAAGATCAGGCTATTCGAAATGAGTATAATGTTTGATAAAATAAACTCGGGCATACAAAACCAACATTTTGTGTCGATAAAGATAAGATTGGAATGCTAGGCGGCAATGTAATCCAACTCCGAGAATAAATCAATACTAAAAATACTCCAAAAATGCAGAAATATAGGAACTAGCCTTCGGGTGTGAGTTTGGGAAGATAAAAAGTGAGGGAAACTGAATGAGTTTGAAACTTTAAACCTTTGGCCTGCAAAACCATCCAGTTTTTGCCTATTCGGTGACATTAGTCGAGCTTGCCTATCCTCTCGGCGATTCACCGAGAGTTCATTTACCTCGCCAAATTTTACAGAACCTCCAGTTAGTATGGGGGTCCCACAACGGTCTCCGTCAAGATCGCCGACATGCTCGGCAATTCGCCGATAATTTCCTAGGCTCGCCAAGTTTTACAGACTCCAATTTGAAGATGTCTTGAGTCAAACGGCGGATTAAGTCGAGCTCACCGACCTCCTCGGCGACTTGCCGATTGGACCTGTAGCTTGCCACCCTGCACTTTTTCGAACACTTTCCACACTTCAACTTATCCAAACAACACACCATTATTTTACCAAAATTAAAGCATTTAAGGGTTTTGGGTTGCCTCTCAAATAGCGCCTTAGTTAAAGTCATGGCACGACACAAGTCCTCATTCAAACTTCATTCACGGGGTTTTCCATAGTTTCACTAGGCAACCCCCATTGTTGTTTCGGGACCTCAAATAATGCATTCCCATCAGCTGGTGGTAGGCAAATTGCACCCATTTCTCCAGATTGAATTGGGTTGCAAACACTATTAATATTATCGATACCATCTCGATGACCTGCCATTCTACCATTTACCTTTTCCTCACTCATTTCTTGTGCTTAAAATAGCAACACACAAAACAATACTACAAATAAAGTAAGTATAACTATAACTAACAAGAAAAAAAATTCACTTAACTAAAAATTCTCAAGTAACACCACTCCCCAGCAGCAGCGCCATTTTGATGTTTGCGTAATCAAGACACAACTTCCAGTACAAGTGTCTACGATCGTGCAATAGTATAATAACCCAACCAAAGGTTAGGGTCGAGTCCCAAGGGAGTGGTGGTAAAAATTAAAAGAAAAATAAAATTAAGTTCTAATTAGTCATAGCTAAAAACATTGTCGAATATAAACATATTAAATAAAGGAGGGTGACACAAGCGTCAATTAACAATGGGGAGGGATTCGTCACAAGTGAACGAAAAATCAGCAAAAATAGTGAAAATAAAGCAAGTTACTAATATGGAGACGGGATTCTTAGGATGTGATAGGAATATGGGATAGACTAAATCATTGAGTACATGCTTTTGGTAGTAAATTCATTGAATATTTATGACTAGGCTAGACTATAGTGGGGGTAAATTCTCTCTCGAGCAACCTACCCAGAATCAACCCCATTTCTCTCAAAAACCGATTTGCCGCTTTTAAGCATAGCCTCTTCCTTAGCCCGCTAACTCTCTCGAGTTGAGTGTGTGGGAATGATACTAGGGTTCAATCTCTCGAGCTGAACCTCATGTCGACCCACTCCCACCGACCATCAATTTAGTAGTCTTAGTTTTACGACCTCTCTCTTGAGCTAGCCAAAAACACAAAGGTGAAATCGTATTTGCGACTACAATTTCATAAAGTTTCACCACAAATACTAAACAAAATCACATCAAAACAAAAAATAAACCACTAACAAGCAAGACCCAACAGATAATCTAACCCGTATTGATAAAATCACACCCTAAGAATTGGGGTTTTAGCCAGACATGCTAAAGAGATAGAAATTTATACCAATATGAGTTTGCATTCAAATGGGTATGAATATTTAAGCCTCAAAACAAGTCAAGAGTGAAGAATCCACAAGACCCAAGTCCAACATCTTGGAGTTGAAATCCTTTGAACCTTCAAGTTCTTTAAAACCCTCTCCAAACTGAGAACTCAAAAATCTATGTTAAAAATTCTATATTAAAAATCTGATATTAAGCTACAACTCTCAATGAGTATTTATAGCTTTCAAAAATCTGTGTTGTAGTGGATCATTCGGCGTCGTTAGTCGAGATCTCCGATCAACTCGGTGATCTGCCCTTTGGTAGGTTTCATCGTCGTCTTGCTCTATCCTTCAGCATCGTCGTGTTTTGGATCATTGGGTGTCATAGTACTGCTTCACGAAACTACTCGATGACACACCGACTGCTCATTTTCTCCGCTGATTTGATCCTTTCCTTCAGGGCTCAGCACACTGGAAGAAAAGGCGATCTCTAGGCTCATCGGCGACTCTCCAACTGGGCTCGACAATCCTCAGGCCTTCATTTATTTGCTCTTTTCAGCTGCGTTGTTCCTTTTTGCCAAGTAGTGTCTATGCTTTGCATCAAACTCCAAATACCTGAAACTTAAGGCTTTTCATCAGATATTGAGACAAAATATGCATTTGAGGACACTAATTCTATCAAAATATATACCTAAATGAGTCCAATTTGTGGACTCATGATTAGGTCGTCGTGGGTTTAGCTCCAGAGAGTGAATCCTAGACCCTCTTCCATACTTTAAACTCGAGAGAGTGAATGGGCTAAGGCGGAGGTTGTGCTTAAAAGTGGCAACTCAGTGTTCAAGAGAAACCCAGTTGATTCGGGGTAAGTTGGTCGAGAGAGAATTTAGCCCCACTAAAGACTAGTCTAGTTACAAATATTACGTGATGTACTATCAATAGCATTTACCCGATAGTGTCTTTTATCAGATATTCCTATCAGATCCCAAGAATCCCATCTCTCTATCTCGCTTCCTTATATTTTTGTTGTTTTTTTTATTAGCTAATACAAACCCCCTTGATAATTGACGGTTGCGTCACCCCTTAGATTTAGTATGGTTTTATTCGTTAATATTTACAGCTATGATTGATTAGAACTTGATTTTACTTTTATATTAATTTTCAAAACCACTCCTTGTGGGAACGATCCCAACCCTTGGTTTGGTTATATCACTACACGCGATCGTTGGCACTTGAACCGAAGTAGTGTCCTGATACGTGAAGTCAAAAATGGCGCCGCTGCCAGGGAGTGGTGTTAGTTGAGAATTTTTAGTTTAGTAAAAAAATTATTATTCTTAGTCGTAGTTTTACTTATTTAATACGACCCTATGAAATAGTAGCCAAACTCCTCGATGGCATGTTTAAGACCAACGAGGAAACAAAGAGAAAACAAGAGTGGGCTACAATGTTAACTAAGCTGAATTTCTTAACCAAGAAAGTCACGGAATTGGAAGAGTAGTCCACGGAAAAGGACAAGCACTTTCCCCTTCAAAAGTGCAAAAAGGGAAAGAAGCAGGAAAATGGGAAAAATGGAGAAGTCCTATCACAGCTTCAACACAAGATCGATGAACAAGATAAGGTGTTGAAAGAGATAATAGAGAACATCAAAATGTTGAATCAGACGACAACTTCCAATTCCTTGATTAATCAGCTACATGACGCCCAAATAAATCAATTGATAGGAAAAATCTTCTTACAGAGCAGCGAGGAGTCGGCTAATGACACCATGGCCGACTCTGAAGATGAGGATTAGGTATTAACTTGTGTCATGCCATGACATTAACTAAGGCGTTGTTTGGGAGGCAACACGAAACCATTTAATACCTTAATTTTTTTTAAAAAAATAATGGTGTGTTGAATGTACAGTTTAAAGTGTGGAGAGTGTGTGGAAATTGCGTTTGGCGAGCTAAAGTTCCATTCAGCGAATCGTCGAACAGGTCAGCGACCCCGATGTTGTCCGCCGTTTGGACCCTCAACTAACTGAAGGTCCTGTAAAAGTCAGCGGTGTTAATGACCACTAGAAGTGTTACCGAGTGGATCAACGAATGCGAATAACATCGCCGAACGGACGTGAACTGGACGGTTATTAAGGGCCAAAAGTTTTAAAGTTTCAAACTCATCACTTTCCTTCGCTTTCAAACTTCGCAAACTCACACCAAGTTAGTATTTTCAATATTTTTATATTCCATAAGTATTTTGGTTGTTGATAAGTGCTCTGAATTGGGATTTCATTTCCGGCTAGCATTTCAAAGTACTTTAATCGGCACAAAGGTTGGTTTTCCGAACCCTGAGTTTACTTTCCAAAATTTCGTACTCAGTTGCAATGATCATATCATATTGTCGTGTGCTGGGCCTCTCTGATATGATTTAGAATGCTTAAATTCCAGTTTTTATTTGATAATCTTTCCCGTATTGTTTTGATAGTCAAATGCCCATATTTTGTGCCTTAAATTGAGTTAAATTATGTGGGGGTATGTTTGCATGTTGATTACATTTGTTGGGTGAAGTCTGAGTAACCCGTATTTGTGCTAAATAGCGTAAATTGCACAGTGATGGAGTGGGTCACACCATTCCTAAGGAAAAAAGTCATCAAATGGCCAAATTTAGTAAAACCAGGAAAAATTTGAATATTTCGGGGTAATGGGTGTTATGGGTCTGAGCTTAATTGTACTAGTGCATGCATTGATTTTGTTTTCGGGGGTTGCGGGGTTGAATTCAAGAACTTGGGTTGAAAATAGGCACGTTGAGCCGTTTGGCGAGCTGGGTCGAGCTCACCAAACCACTCTGCAGCTCGCCTAATGTCCCCATCTCACCCTTAATTTCATGCTATATGTGTTGTTGGTTTCTGAAACTTTTGGCGAGAAGCCTGAGTTCGCCAAAAGCACTCGGTGACTCACTGAAAGTATTCTTAATCGCCCTTTGTCTGCACCCCTGAGGTCTTGATTGCACTGTGACTTTCGGTGGACAAACCATTACTCACCGAAAGTAGTCAGCGATTCACCGAAAGGGTCCTCCCTTCACCGACTTGATAAAATTCTCTAGCCAATCCTTTCGGTGAGCCTGATCTAGTTCGTCAAAGAGGATCGACGACTCGACAATTGGATTGGCGAGTCTATCTGTAGTTGTTTTTTTGTGCTCTTAATTGAATCATTTCTAAATTCTTTTTGATGTTTTGCAAATATTCTACGGACTAATCTAACTAGGCCGCCCTAGAAAAAAGCACGGGGTATTAACCTAAATGAAAGGGGATCAGATCTCCCAAAGAAGAGAAGACAAGAACTCCCACCGGGAGACAAAGATAAATAAAAAGAGTTCACATTTGAGAGAGTAGTTGTTGACACCCGGACTGATTTATCTGAGCCTTAAGATGATCAACCTTTGATCTCCAGAAGGGATGAGATCCGGGCTAGATCTCAACCCACATCCACCAGAGTTCTCTCAACTGCCATTCCTCCGACAACAGACTGAGTGCCAACTGAGGCACCTCCTGTGACCACCATGCCTCGTGTCGTTCCTCTTCCCAGGCTCTTAAACAGATTAAAAGGTGATGGTTTGCAAATCATCCTCGAGGAGATGCTACTTTCGATAGAAGGGTTAGACGGGAAGTGTTCAGAAGTGAGGAAGACCCTATGCTACCATGAGTTTGAGCAGTTCACCAGGCCCCGAGGCCCTTACATTCCTGGCTGGGTTCAAGAATTCTATACAGCATATGGGGAGGTGGTACCCAAGAGCAAGAATAAGGCGAGCGAGTTCAGACCGGTGAAGTCGGTCATGGTCAGAGGCAGGGAAGTTGGGTGCAGCAGTGAATATATTAACACTATATTGGATAGACCGCTGTACTATTCACTTCCTTACGACGGATTGCCCATTTCTCAGTCCCTAGATGACTTGAAGGGTTGGTTGGCCCCTTTGATTTCTTACACCAACCCGAGGTGGATCAAGACAAGGGCCTCTATTGAGAAGAGGGACTTGATTATTGCTGCTAGGTTCTTGTTTGGATTTATCAGCAGCACCATAATTCCATCCTAGAATGAGTCCATTTTGCACCATCCTAAAGCAGCCTGCCTTGGTACTATCATGTCTAGAAGGCACATCGACCTAGGACTACTTATTATACAGGAGATGGCCATGAGAGCCAAGTAGAGATAGACTTCTCTGCCATTTCCAGTCCTGATCAATGATCTATGCCGGCATGCTGGAGTATCACGAGATACTGCAAGATATATTGAGGTCAACCCTTCATCCTCCACTGACATCTGGCATATTGAAGCTGAGTACACACAAGAGGAGGTGGACAGAAGGAGCGCAGCTCCGGCAGACATTTCTCCAGAGGTTGATGTTCACTCGTTATCTGCAGAGGCATCTTCGCCTACTCCGGCCTCTGGGTCGTCAGGGCTTTATTTTAATAGAATTAGTGTCCTCAAAAGCATATTTTGTCTCAATAACTGATGAAAATCCTTAAGTTTCAGGTATTTGGAGTTTGAGGCAAAGCATAGACACTACATGGCAAAAGGGAACAAAACGGCTGAAAAGACAAAGAAAAGAAGGCCTGAGGATCGCCTAATGCATTCGGTGAGTCGCCGAGAGGCCTTAACCTCGCCCAAAGTTCCAGTGTGTTGAGCCATGAAGGAAAAGATCAAGTCGGCGACGAAAAGGAGCAGTCGGCGTGTCGCTGAATAGTTCCGCGAAGCAGTACTATATCAACCAATAATTCAGAACACGAAAATTCTGAAGCAAAGAGCTGAGAGGCGGTGAAGCAGACCAAAGGGCGGATCGCCGAGTGCATAGGTGATCCCAACTAACTGTGCCGAGTGATCCTTCGCAGCATATTTTTAGACAACTATAAATACTAGTTTAAATTTTTATTTTAGTATGCAATTTCAGATACAACATTTTATTTTTCTAAGTTTCAAGTAGAGAGACATTGTTCTTAGCTTTTGAAGATTTGACGCCATCCAATTCCAAGAAATTGGAAGTAGGTGTTAAAGATTCTTCATCCCAGACTCGTTTAAAGTGAAAATAAATCATACCATGTTGATGTTAATTCGATTTTGTATCATTTTCTTCCTTTTTTCTCTGTCTAGCTAAAACCCCAATTCTTGGGGTGTGATTTTGTGAATATGGTTTAAATTTATTGTTGGGCGTTGCTTATTGTTGGTATATTCACTGCTTAAATGTGATTCTGTTTAGTAGTTGTGTTTGAACTTAATGAGATTGTAGTTTCAAATACGATTTCATCTTAGTGTTTTTGTCTTACTCGAGAGAGAGGTTTTAAAACTAAGAATACTAAATCGATAGTCGGTGGTTATTGGGTCGTCGTGGGTTCAGTTCGAGAGAGTGAATCCTAGACCCTCTCCCACACTTTCAGCTCGAGAGAGTGAATGGGCTAAGGTGGAAGCTGTGCTTAAAAGCGGCAACTCGGTGTTCGAGAGAAATTGAGTTGATTCAGGGTAAGTTGCTCGAGAGAGAATTTACCCCCACTAAAGTCTAGCCTAGTTACAAATATTCAGCGATGTACTATCAATAGCATTTACCCGATAGTGTCTTTTATCCCATATTACTATCACATCCCAAGAATGTCGTCTCCCTATCTTGTTTCCTTATATTTTTGTTGTTTTTGTTGATTAGCTAATTCAAACTCCCTTTGATATTTGAGGCTTGCATCACCACTTATATTTAGTATGTTTTTATTCATTAATATTTACAACTATGATTGATTAGAACTTGATTTTACGTTTCTATTAATTCTCGAAACCACTCCTTGTGGGAACGATCCCAACCCTTGGTTGGGTTATATCACTACACGCGATCATTGGCACTTGAACCTAAGTAGTGTCCTGATACGTGAAGTCAATCGAGAAGAAGGATCTGAACGTAGCAGCTCGGTATTGGCTTGGGTTCATCAGTAGCTTTATCTTGCCGTCACAGAACGAGTCCATTCTCCTCCACCCAAAGGTGGCCTGTCTGGAATCTTTCATATCTAGGAAGAGTCTGAACTTAGGGTTGATTATAGAGCAAGAGATGTCCATGAGATCCAAACAGCGTCAGACGTCCCTTCCATTTTAAGTACTCATTACAGAGTTATGTCGTCAGGCTGGAGTTCCTCGTGTCGAGAAGAGGGATGTAGAGGTTACACCCACATCCTCCACCGACATCCGGCGCATATAGGCTGAGTACACACGGGACCAGACGGATAGGAAGAGAGCGGCTCTGGTGGATACATCCCCGAAGGTTGTTATTGATTCTTTACCTACAGAGGCAGCCTTGCCTACTCCGGCCTCCAATCCTTTAGGTACATCTACTTTCACTCCTATCCAGGCCCTGAGTTCTTTGAAATATTTTAAAATGTATGAGCTATAACTAGTACAAGTTGTATGAGGGTATTATTTTATTAGTTTATATTCAAACCTAGGAATCCATGTTCTATTTTTCTTCTTTGCCTTTTATTTCTCTATCATGTCCTTTTTTCTATTTTTTTTCTTATTTTCTGTTGTTTTTCCTAAATCTATTTTGAAATTAATTTAATTACTCGTGTATATGACAAAAATAATTCATTTTTTTACTTATTTATTTTAACAAATAAATTTATAAAAATTATCATTTTTATCATCAAATAACTACATAGGTATCAATAGTCAAATTTAATAATTTAAAATATAGGAGTAACTAATAAGACTAGTTTGTTAAATGAATCTTTAACACAAATACAATTAAATCTAAATATAAAAATTATAAAAAACAAATAGTGAAACACCTGTTATTAAAATTGCACATTAAAAATTAAAGGGTTATGAGCATACAAAATATTGTTATGGTTATTATTGTTTGGCTTTTGGCTCTAGAATTTAAACATATTTTTTTACTGTATTTGAAATAAACGGAATTATAGTTGAATATAGAGTCATGTTTTAATTTTGCAAAACAAAATATTTGAAATGATATTCATCTGAATGTACTTAAATACAATTTTAAAAATGAAAAGTGAGTTGAAAAATCAGATTATACTAACATGTTTTCTAGATTTGAAATAAATGTTCGAGTTGAATAAGTTGTATTCAAATTTTCATTATCAAACATCAATTTTCAAATTTAGTGAAATCTATTTTTTTTTAAGAAACAATTCTTATGTTTGAATGAGTCCTAAAAGTAGCACTTACAAAAATATGAAATATGAAGATATATTTTTTAAAGTATGATAAATGAAAAATGAGAGTAATAATAATTTTGGTGGTCAATTTACATGACATAAGTGACAATTCAAAGAAATAACTTGAACTTTTTATACTCTTAAAGTTTAATTATTGAGATAAAAATAATAAATTTAAAGAAAAAAATGTTTTCATATGATGTTGATTTAAAGAAAAAAATTATATTGATTTAAAAAAGATTTAGAAAAAAACATAAAATGAGAAAAGAGAGAAAAGATAAGAATAGGAAAGAGAAATAAAAGGCAAAGAAGAAAAAATATGATGTGGATCCCATGAGTCAAAATATAAATCAATAAAATAATCCCATCATACAACTAGTACTAGTTGTACCTCATCCATGATAAAAAAAATTATGAGTTCTTCTACTGCCTCCCAGCTTCCTAGAGCTACTACTAGTACCACTTCCTTGAGGACTCCGATTACTCAGGTTGTGCTCCTCAAGATGGGGCACCCAGCCCATTATGCAGATGTGCGGGCATCCTGGTTAGAGGCCGAGGTGCCTTGGATGATTGAGAGAGCTATTACTGTTGTGTTCACTCCTCTAAGGGATTCCATTGATGCCCTCACAATGAGAGTTAAGGTTTGTGTGAAAGGCCATGGTGTTTCTTCTAAGGTTACGGCTTTGAAAGATGATGTTTCTGAGTTTAGGAAAAAATATGGACCAGCTGAAGTCCACAGACTTCACTTTTCTATTTGGGACAGTGGAGATCCCCGATGATCTGAGTGTTGAGATTCTAGATTGTTCTGAGGTACCTTTGGCTACCACCGCAGATGATATTATGGACGATGTTGATTCTACTGAGTCTAAGGATCTGGCTGACTTAGAGGGTGCCATGTTCGAGACAGCCTGACAAGGCTCCTTGAGAGACACTACTATGGAAGGCCCTGGTAGAGCCACAATTGGTGTTACCGAGGGCATTAATGCCCCGACAGACGGAGTGACTGAGTAGACAAAATCATTTTTTACCTCTATCTGTTGTTATTATTGATTTTTTTTTTTTTTGTTGCATTTGAGAACAACTGATTTTATTTTGTGGCTAGGATGAGGTATTTCCATACCTACCTCTTTTAATTATATTTTGTTTGTGAATATTGGGTTTTGTGATCCATATATGTGTTTTGATCTTGATTCTTGTGGATGTTTTTGCTTGTGGTCCCTTGTTTTGAATGGAAATGTTTTGAACCCAATTTCAAAAAAATTGCCACCACTACTGTGTATGATTGTGGTTATTTTTGTGCGAATTTTAGTATCGATTGTCATCAATAACGATGATTTGAATAGTGCTCTTAATTGAACAAAATTAATGTGTGGCTACGATGATGTGAATGAAGTTGCATAGACAAAGTGTGAACTTTTAGCGTCTCATTGTGACTAGCCAGTTATCAAATGAGTCTCTTGTGATGAACATTGCACACTAGTTAGAAAGTGTGGAGTTTTGTTTGATATTGGTGCCAATGCTTTGTGTGATCAGATTACTTTGAACATTGCGTGTGATGACACCTAGAATTTACCCCGTTGATCCAACTGACTAAGTGTTGCAAGCACTTGAAATAATCTTAGGCAACAATTTTGAGGAGTGTAACAATTTGACAAGATACCACTTTTGTGGCCAACCATGTGAGATGTGTGAACCTTGCTTGAACCCTCTTGAGACTTATGCTTTTCTTAGAAGAAACTTGAGCAATTGTAATCCCTCTTTATCATCTTACCCATAACTTTCATGAAGTGTGATTTGTTTGAATAGCCAACTTTTGCCAAAAGCCTAAGTTGGGGGTGTGGTGAAAAGAGAAGGAAAATCAAGAAGTGTGAGAAATTCCCCATTGAGCAATGGTTTTGAAAAAATGGAACCCCTCCATGTAAAAAAATAATAGAAAAGAAGAAAGCAAAGAAAAAGAATGAAAAAGTTTTGAAATAAAGTAGTGAAAGTTGCAAAAGAAATGGGGTATCCAATAGTTCATGTGAAGTTGAATAATGGAGTGGATTATGAGAATGATTTAAATGTTAATGAAAAGGAGGAAAAGTTATGTTCAGACCACACTTTATGAAGATAGAAGCCACTAAGTCTAAATGATCATACCTTTACACTCAGCCCGGTTACAAACTTTGAAAACACCTTTGTGATCTTGATTGAGCTGAAACGAATGTTGATTGAAAAATAAGGGCAAACCTATGCGTGAAGTCAAGCATTTTTTCATCTTTGTGAGTGTGAGAGTTGTATGTTATTCCGGAACTATAAATTGTGGAAGAACTTTGTAGGAATCATCTTTGTTGTGAGGGAATTTGAGTACCTTTGTTGAGCTTGAAAATGCATTTGAAGCAAGTATTGTGAACTTAAGTATCTTTGATAATGGTGACTCACAATTTCAATCTTTGAGTGCACAATTGATAATTGAATGAGTAAGTTGAACCTTGTTGTGTGCATTTATGTTGAGTCTTATGCAACACTATTTGAGACATCCCTTTTAAACTGTTGATCTTGAGTTTTACTTAAGTACAAGCAAAAGTTTAAGTTGGGGTGTTGATGAGTATGAGAATTGGACTCATTTAGGGCTTTGCTTATGTCACGACCTAGGGATACCCCCTAGACGTAACATGGCATACTCGACCCTGAAGGGGTCTCATACAAGCCTCATAGCATATCTTGAACATAAGAGCATAGAAAAATAGTGCAGAATTTAAAACTTTTCTTTACAATAGTCTTTTATAAAATGAGAGAATCTATAACACCATGTCTCAAACCATCTATAATACTTGGATTAAAACTCTTGAATACAATCTTAGGGGCATAGCCCTTACATAAGTCTAAAACATAAAAGAAAGACATAAAAGATATATGGTCAAGCCCTCGAATATTATGAGGACTCACCAATCTTCTTTTTCTTGATCTACTATGGTCCTAGCCACGAGGATGGAATCCAATAACTCCAAACTCTACACTTATAAAAAATGTAGAAAGATGGGGTTAGCACAAAATGTACTAAGTATGGAAACCATACATAAAAATCCTTAAAACATGCATAAAAGGGACATTTTATTTGAAACCATGCTACATGCCACTTTTGAACATCATCTTTGAAATAGTTGGAGAATGTAGCTCATAAGACAAACCATGCACATTTCATCATAGCATAAAGGATATCATCATAATAACAAGCGTAGTCTCCAACACAACATAATGCATACTCCAATTTTCACAAGGCATAGTTCACATACATAGTTACATACCAAGATCATATCATCATAATAGAACTATCACATAAGCAACCGTAAGTTTTACTTGTGAAATGCATAGATAGAATCCCATAATCCTATCTACACTAAGTATCACTTCTAGGCCACCATGATCATGCATAACAATACTTGACCTTATCCATATCCAATACTCATAGACAAGGAAACATTCATATTCATATCTTGTAATAAGTAAAGTCAATCATAGATACAACCCATATCATGCATACATAAGTTCATATATCTTCATTTCATAAGGAAACAGCACCATAACCCCCTTATAAGTCTACTTGTGCAATTTATAAGTGAAGTCCCATTACCCCACTCACACTAAGTAAAGCTCATTAAAAAGTCATAAGCATAGTCCATGTTTATATTCATGTTCATGTTCATAATTCATAATATAGCATGCATTAACTCATAATCATCATGTCATAAGGGAAACCTACCATGCCCACTCTCAAAGCCTACTTGTGCAATGTATGAATGAAGTCTCATACCCCCATCCACACTAGGTAGAACCTCTTAAGGAACCATAGTAAATAACCCATGTTCTTTTTCATAGTTCATATTACGTGTTCATGTCACTTGTTCATATCATGGTTCATGTTCTTTTCATGTAGGGGAATAGCCTTAACCGACATAGACCATGTGAGCTACATGGAATCTGGTGTCATTCCCCACATTGAAAAGAGGTGTCCTATTTGCTTAAGGTAGGACTAACATGTTTAGCTTTTAGGTGGATCCACTAGCTAAGAACCTATGTGGGCACATAGTTATGGGAAAGGAGATTGATACTACAAACCCAGATTGACTGACGTAGAAGGTTTCCATCTCATGAGATAACATGTTTTGGGAATCCAAACAGACTGGCGTAAAAGGAACCCATTGGGAAGCCGGACTAACTGGCGTAAAAGCTTCCATCTCATTTTCATATCCACTCGGTGCTAAGCATAATTCCCTTTGATATTCATGTTATGTCTTTACTTAAGTACATGTTTATGAAAAGGTGACTTAACACACAATCCAATACAACATCATGATATAGCTTATAGATTCATTAGGTGAGAATTGCCTTTAACCTTAGAATCGTTAATATGTGAGTAAACCTTTCACATCATGTTCATAGTGTTAATGAGAATAGCCTTTCAATCAACACAACACATTTCATACATAGTCATGTGTAAGGGTAAGGGGAGAATGACCTTTCAACAACTACCACAATTACAATAAAGTCATAGGATCTTCACACAATTCTTGTCAACATGTACAAACCCTCATAAATTCCCTTCAAGGGCTATGAATCAACACAACCCAAACTTCTAGAATTAGCACATTAGACAAGGGGAATATCAAGATTCAATAATACAATCAACATCTTAGTCATATCTTAGTCATATTCATGAATGGGTGTATATGTGTGATTGTCCTTCCAATGACACAACAACAACATTATCATCATAGACACTTTTCTCTCAAAGTATTCATAAACATGTACATAATATCATAATCATACATACTCTTGATATCTTGCATTCAAGTATCATACATCATGTTAAGTCAATACATCTAGCATTCACTATATTAGACATTGATAGAATCATGACTCAAGTAGATCATTTACTTCATGCATAAACTCATGTGATCATATTATAGGTCATGTGGGTGAAGTCTTTTCACAATAATGCCATATGCAACTCAACATACATAATAGCTTCTTTCTTAAAGCCTTGACATCCCTAGTTAATTCATTCTAGCTTTTACCCTTTAAAGCCCTAGGAATCATCTTCATGTTACAAGTCTTACTCTCAAGCAATGCCTCACATGTTCATCATGTAAACCTAGTTCTCAAGGTAACCTCACCACATGCCTCATTCTTGATCAATTTTAATCATAGAGGAGACATATAAACTCAATCTCAATACTACACAACCATGATCCCTCAAATAAAACCTAATCAAATCAATTCATGTCTTGAATCTTTACCCTTAAGCAATCCATGTCTAGGTCATCTAATCTAAGGCATTACATTAAGATGTTCATCATTCTTGGAGGATCATATTTAACCCTCAATTTGCCTCTTTCATGACATAACACTAGACTAGATCAATTTAAGCATAGACCCTTAGGTTAATCAAGGATACATGATTTATTATACTAGAATCATGCAATTACACCAAGAACAACCATTAATCACATAATTGGGCCAATATTCAACAATTCCCACATCATGAAGTCAGTTTAGTAAAGTGGGGGAAATCATGGGTCCAAGAGGAGTTTTCATCATAAAACAACAATACTCCATCAATCCAATCTTAATTCATCATAATCAACGATAATAAACCATAATTTATCAATTGAAAACGTTTTGGAAGAAGACCCATGTCATAGATTGAAAACCCTAGGTTTGGGGAAATTGGAAACTTGAAAACATCTTTTGAGAGGGCTCCTTGAATGAAACTTAATCAAGGATGAAGACTCCCATACCTTAGGTGTAGAATCCAACCAAATTCGTATTGAAAAGATCCCTTCTTCAAGCTCTAACTTGCTCTCTTTATTTGTTTTTCAATGGAGTCTTAGAGAGAAATATTGGAGAGGAGGGGTGGTTATAAATTGGGGTCTTGAGATATAATGAGTTAATAGGGTGTTTTATGTCTTAAAATAATTTTTATATATGTATAAATACTATATTAAACAACCCCTACTTAAAACCAATTCAAAACGAATTACTTAAATGCCCCTTGATTTGGCCGAGTCTTGGACAACAAGGGCAGTGGTGAGCTACGAGGCATAGGTTGAACCTGCAGCTCCCTTAGTTACCCTTTGACCCACGAACCATCCCCACAGAGAGTGGACCATCCTACGCGGCATAGGTCCCCTCCGTGGGTCACACTTTTTGGGCAGATTTTTGGTTCTTGGGGTTTAGACTTTAGGGTCCTCCTCAAGGACCCTTGATTGGTCCTTGGGGTTGTACCTTGATGTCTAACCCCTAAACACCTCAATCTAAGCTCGGGAACTTATTTTACAACTTAAACCCCACATCAAACATAACAACACACTCGTAAGGCTCTAGTTCCACCTACTAATTTTCCGTGTCGTTAAATTATCTCCCCCTTAGGAACATTCGTCCTCGAATGACACTTTAAACACTTATGGAATTAAAGACTCAAGACTAGTAGCCCATCATGCATGAGACATAAAAATAATGCACATACACAAGAAGGAAACATCACTCCATCTCAATATACTCAATGCAACACAAGGAAGTATGCACTACGTCTAACAACCCATTTATGCATGACATTCTCATAACTTGTCATGTTCAAGGAGGAATTACCATCTCCTAGTCATAATATGCTCAACATACTCTCATGGAGCTCATATGCAATTACTTCTCAAAACAATGCATTTTATTCAAGGAGGAATTTCTCAACTCCTAATTAAAGCATGCTCATATATCTTTCTCATGAAGTACAATAGACAACTCTTACTCAAAGCACTACAACATGAGGGAAACAATGCACATAAACTCATTCTCTTTCAAAACACAAGTTTTTATGAGCATGCATTATATAAAGAAGTCATGGCAACATATAGGCACATATCAACAATGTTAGCTAGGCACACCATCTCCCCCTTAGGAGTGAGCCTATACCAACGCTTCTAAGAATCATCAATCACATAATCATAGGAGGAATTATATTTTTCCACTAAAAGCAAACTCAACACAACAATATGGAGCCAATATGCCATTTCATCAAAAGCATAACAAAGCATGTTCATCACATCATCTCATGAAGTCAAATATGCCATCACCATACTAAAATGCACAACAACATGAGGAACATGTAAATCATGAAAAACCCACTTTATACAAAATATGAATCGTTCAAAAACATGCATAACATGAGAAGATCATGGATATTTCTAAAACACTCATGACTCCTAGACATAAAACAAGCCCAAAAATAGAACTCTTGGTCTCAAGTTAGCATAGGAATAGAAGAAATGGATGAGGATAACGAGACTCTTAATCAATTTTTCTATCTAAGTACATGATCTCCCCCTTGGGAGTAAGCACCTTTACAAAAACCTCAAACACTACTCCTTTCAAACAAACCCAAAGCATTACCAAGACTCATTATAACCTTACCGGGTTTCAAAACAATAGAGGTCTATCAACCACGTACCCAAACCTTACTAAGGTTCATAAGAGTAATTCTATGGGACAAGGGAAATATGGAACACATAGAACATCCAAGACTCCACAATCATGAAATGAGTCAAGGAGGACTTATCATCTTAATCTAGAGGAGGAATAGAAGGATACACAAGGATATTGGGACATCTCATTGGCCCTTGGCCTCCCAAATAAGCACCTTCAACTAAAACCCTTACTAAAATACCACTCCTCAACATTCTTATTGAAGCACTTCCTTACTCTTCTATATCTTAACTTGCCGGTTTAAGATGCCAATTGGTACTTCAAAATTAAAGAGGTTCTCATTTAAGCACTCTTGCTCACAAGCAACCTTACCAACACTACTCAAAGTCTCATATGGTCCCACCAAACTGGGACTAAACCTTTCAAGCTCACTACACCTCTTAAGGTGAGAAATTTAAGCCAATCCAAATCATGGACATCTAGAACACTCAAATTTTCATATCCATTACACAAGGTGATTCTAAACAATGGAGAATTACACTTCTATCCCCTTTCAAGAAGTCTACTCACTCAACATCTCTAGGCATCACTTAAACACCACTATTTGTCAAATCCTCCAATACATCACAAAACTCATAATGGCTAAGTTGGGTCCTACCAACAAACACATACAACCACAATTATCCCCATGTATACTAAGGACAACATAAAAGCTCATCATGTCCAACTTATCAAGTCATAAAAGACAAGTACTACCGAATTAGAAATAAGCATGAAACACATACCGGGAGAAACATTAGGAGGACACTATTGTTCACCTCTAGCTTAAAGAGCATCAGACCTAATTTTCTTCCTTTCTCTTCTCCTAGCCATGAGTATCGGTCAATCTCTCATCTTGTGGTCACTCCCACCACAACTATAGCACCCTTCGTGCCGGCTAGACACTTACCATCATGTTTATTTCCACCCTAGAACAAGTAGGCCTAATCACATAAGATCCACTACCACTCACCTCTTGAGATTTTGAGGTAGACACTCTCTTTTGGTTAAACTTAAGGGGAATCTTGGAAGAGATTTGACCATAAGATCTTTTTTGAGAGGAGTTATCATTATCAAACCTACACCTCTTTGTTCCTCTAGACCACTCTTCATGTTTCTCCCTTTCAAACCATTGAGCATGGATCACAAGACAATCAATATTCATATCATTCTTAAGCATAACTATAATACATTCTTTTGCTATTAAGTCGGATACACCCGACACAAACTTACTCATCTTCATCCTAGGGTTGGCCACTATGGATGGAGCATATCTAGCCAACTTAGTGAACACCCGAGAATACTTTTTAACACTCAACCTACCTTGGCGAAGGTTAATAAACTCAAGTATCTTAGCCTCTCTCATTTCTAAAGGGTAAAACCTATCAATGAACCCATTATTAAATATTTCCCATTCCATGGGGCCCGCTTCTATCGGCCTCGCTCCTTACCACTGACTAAACCACATTAGAGCAAAATCATTCAGTTGGTAAGCGGCCCATTCCACCTTCTCTACCGGAGTTACTCCTACAAGATTCAACACCCTAGAGACCTAACCAATAAAATCTATAGGATTTTCCTCTATCTTTGACCCAAAGACTTCTGGAATCTCTATCCCAACAAAAGTCCACAATCGAAAACCATACCTAATTTTTCTCATTAGACACATAATCCCATATAGGGACAATTGGAGCTTGGGGAGCAGCTTGGAAACCTGTCACAACCAGAGACTAGGCCTCGGATGCGACACGGCGTACTCGACCCCGAAGGGGTCTTATACAAGCATCATAACATTCATAACATAAGATACTTGAAAATAGTGCGGCATTAAAACTTTTCTTTATAAAAGCACCAATCGAAAACAGATCATTTAAAAACAAGTGGAAGTCTATGTATCACATGGCCATCTTAGACAAAACATTGAACAAGAGTAGGGACGCGGCCCTTTACCATAGAAATCTAAAATAGTCTATTACATTAAAAGAAAATAAAAACATTAAGAGTCCTTGTCCTCGATCTATGAGGACTTACCAAAAGAGGTCTTGGAAGAAGTCTAATACAAGCTCCAACTAGAGAGAGACAGAGAGTCAATCAATTACCGCAACCTACACTAATTGTAAAACATGAATAAATATGGGTTAGAACAATTAAGTACTAAGTATGATAGCCATGTAAAAACATGCTTAAAATGGACATTTTGTTGAAAATCATGCTTTTATGCCATTTTGATAAAACTTCATGAACATGATAATAGAGGCATAATATTCAAACACAACCAACATACAAGTCATTATTCACATTAGAACATACTCCATATATAAACCATTCCCTTTACCTTAACCCTTAAGCAACACTTTGCGCAATGTATGGATAGCGTCCCATACCACCATCCACACCATAGTATTACCTTAAGGTTACCAAAGATTAACTAACCATAAAACATTTCCATCCTTACACAATAGACTAACATAAGAAGAATAAACATTACATAAGACATAATCATCACATAAGGACCATCACCTAAGATAACTCTAAGTCACACTTATGCAATGTGTGAGTAGCATCCCATACTACTACTCAGACTAAGTGCTCCTTTGAAGTCATCATAGACTAGGCACATTCATACTCAACAAGTCATAACAAAGAAGTAACTCATAAATACAATTCAAGTATAGCATGCATTCTTACATTACACATATAAGCATTTAACTCACCCATTCACTAACTTCATTAAGAATACCTTCATTCTTTTAGACATTAGACCAACATGTTCATTAACTTCATCATAAGAGTCTATTCATTTAATTAACATTATAAGGAATACACCATGACCCCTCTCAAAGCCTACTTGTGCAATGCATAAGTGGTGTCCCATTCCACCACCCACACTAAGTAGTGCATCCTTGAGAAGCCATAGTTCATTAGTTGTGGGGGTAAGCCTTAACCGACATAGACCATGAGAGTTTGACATGGAATCCCGGTGTCACCCTCACCAGATAAAGGGATTCCTACATTCCTAAGGTAGGACCATCATTTTTATAGCTTAAGTGGATCCACTAGCTAGACCTATGTGGGCACATAGTTTATCGGATAGGGAGATTGGTACTGGATACCCCGCCTCAACTAACGTATGAGTATCAATCTCAAGAGATTGCTACAAAGTGCCCCGCCTCAACTAACGTATGAGCACCCATCTCAATCCATATCCACTCGGTGCTTAGCATTATTCCCCATGGAGTATTTGACATTCATTACATTAGTCCATTATCGGATAAGAGATTGCTACTAGATACTCTCCCCCCCCCCTCAACTGACGTATGAGTAACCATCTCAAACCCAACATTAATTTATTAGAAAGCTCATAGATTCAAAGATGAGAACAGCCTTTCACCTAGGAATCCCATATTGTGAGAAAGTCCTTTCACAACATGTCATTTGATTCATTAGAGTACAATTGAGAATAGCCTTTCCATAGACTCAACATTCATTTACATTATCATAGAACTTCCCTCATTAGTCATTCATGAGTGTGTGTGAGTATGTGAGAATAGCCTTTCACATATAGCATCATCATTCATACAATTGCCTTCTAAACATACTCATAATACATTTGTAGTAATCACACACATACAATTCTCATCATATTCATACATTAATCATTCATACTTTGCCTTTCAAGGACATGATCACAATATACATAATAATTAAACACCTCCACCTTTCAAGTGGATCAATAGCTCAAGCACAATTCTACTTTAACATGTACTTGATCATAACTTGCCCCTTTCAAGGCCATGAACCAACATCAACCCACAAATCTAAGATGCTACAATATACAAGTAAATTGACATGATCCAATAATTAATACATTATAAACATAAGCAATTCAACATACTCTCATAATCAATCAATTCCTAATCATAATTCACAGTTTAAAAAATTGATGGAAAACATGGGTTCTAGGAAGAAATCATCTTAATTCATGTTTAAATCCACAATTCAACCACAATTAAATGCTATAATACCTTTAGAAATCGTTTTGAATCAAACCCATGCTTAGATTGAAAACTAGTTTTTTGGGTAAACTTTTGAGATTTGAAATCACCTTTGAATTGGCTCCTTGAATGGAAAATTAGACAAGGATGAAGACTACCATAACTATTAGAGAAGAATCAACGAAATCTCCTTGAGAAACTTGAATATTTGACTTTGGAAGCTTGAAGTCTTCACCTTCAATGGAGGTTTCTAAAGAGAGAGCTTTTGCAGAAGAGTGGTGGGTTCTATTTTGTGATTTTGAATAATGAGATGAAAAATAGAGTTTAATACTTTTAATACTCTTAAAATACTTTAATAAACTTAACATAACTGTCCATACACTTAACTAGCCAAGGCAGGAATTTACCAAACCACCCTTGGCTTGGCCATGAATTTAGCAGCACACAGGTGCCATCTACGAACCCCCATCCACGGACCGTGGATGGGTCCACGGGACGTACTGTCCAACCATGGTTTGGTTCAGAGTCTCATAATTTGGGGGCCTGACCCACGGAGGCCATGCACGGGATGTGGATGGACTTACGGGGCGTGGTCCCCTTTCGTGGTTCACCAAATTTGGGGCAGCCTATTGGTTTCAAGAGGTCTTGGGGGTTTGGCTTAGGGTCCTCCTCAAGGACCCTTAGGGTGGTCCTTGGGGAGTCGTACCTTGACGTTTAACCCTTAAACCCCTCAACCATGGCTCGGTACAACATAAAACACCCTCAAACTTTACACCAAACTCAAACACACACAAGTTAGGCTCTAGTTTCACTTATTCTTTTTCAGGGTCATTACATTATCCCCCTCTTAGGAACATTCGTCCTCGAATGACACTTTAAACACATTAAGGGATTAACGACTCAAAACTAACAGCCCATCATGCATGCAACATTATAAACAATGCACAAAACTAGGAGGAAACCTCAACTCCACATCAAACAAACTCCATGCAATTCAAAAAAGTAGGAGCTACTTCTACAAACTCATTATGTACCAAAACATCAACATTTCTCATTTTATTGGAGGCACTACCTTTTCGAACAAAAATCATGCTCATCATAAGATCATTAGGCACAATATGCAAATACTCTCAAAAGTACATTAGGCATGTTCAACATTTCACCTCATGAAGCATATAGACAATTCATACTAAATGCATATCAACATGAGGAAAATAAATCATGAAAACTCATTTTCTCATTTAAACAAGAATTCAACTAGAACATGCATAACATAAGGAGACCATGGAAACACAATATCACACATGACTCCAAAACATGAAACAAGCTACAAGGAACTCTTGGTCTCAACCTTGAATAGGAATAGAAGGAAAGAGATAAGGACATCAACAATCTCAACAACCTTACTATTCAACATACTATCCCCCACTTAGGAGAAAACCCAACTGAGGCTTACATGAACATAACATAGGAACCTTAATACAACATTCACAACTTAAAAGAAACCATCAACATACCGGAGCCTTTTTAAGCTAGAAAGGTTTTCATTAGCAACTCTTGCTCACAAACAACCTTACCAACACCACTCAAGGTCTCATATGAGTCTACCACACCGGGTCTAAACTCCTCAAACTCACTACACCTCTTAAGGTGAGGTTATCAAGCAAACCTAACTCATGAACATCAAGGATACACAACAACCTTGTCAACTAAGCACATTATCTCCCCCCCTTAGGGATAAGCCTATACAAACTCTTTACAACTTCACTTCTTTCAATTCTAAGGTCGGAGAAAGGTAAATTTCACTTATACCCTCTTTTAAGGAGTCTACTCACTCAACACATCAACACATTTCTAAAACACCTCATCCATCAAATCATTCAACTTACCTCCAAACTCATCATAATCTTCTTCCAACAACACACATAACCATAATGCAACCCATTCATACTAAAGACTGCATCACAATATATCTTCTCAATTGTATCATAACAAGACTCGTCTAGTTACATAACTACAATTAATATCAAAACTTACCTTTTCCTCCCTCGATCCTTGCAACATAAGCCTTTCAAGTAGTCACATCTTCAAGACCAACGGATAAGCAATAAGAGAGAGAACTTATGAATTTAAGATCTATGGCACGACTTTAAGAATAATGAAAGAAGTGTAACTTTTTGCCGTCCTATAGCCTCTCACTCATAGATGTGTCGCGACTCACACCGATGAACAAGACTCTACTAGACGTGGCTTGTGAGACATCAACCTAAAAACTATTTCCAAAATCTTGTGCTCTTAAACCATGCTTGTCACGACCCGAGCCTAGGCCCCGGATGCGACACGGCGTACTCGACCCCGAAGGGGACTTATACAAACCTCATAGCATTCATAACATAAGAGACTTGAAAATAGTGCGGAATTAAAAACCTTTCTTTATAAAAGCAACAATTGAAAATATGTCATTTAAAAACAAGCGGAAGTCTATGTCTCAAATGGCCATCTTAGACAAAACATTGAACAAGAGTAGGGACGCAACCCTTTACCATAGAAAGCTAAAATAGTCTAATAGATGAAACAAAAATAAAAACATTCAGAGTCCTTGTCCTCGATCTATGAGGACATACCAAAAGAGGTTTTAGAAGAAGTCTAATCAAGCTCCAACTAGAGAGAGAGAGAGAGAGAAAGTCACTCAATTACCGCAACCTACACTTGTAGTAAAACATGAAGAAATAAGGGTTAGCACAATTAAGTACTAAGTATGATAGCCATGCAACAACATGCTTAAAATGAACATTTTGTTGAAAATCATACTTTTATGCCATTTAGATAAAACTTCATGAACATGATAATAGAGGCATGATATTCAAACAAAACCAAAATAAAAGTCATTATTCACATTATAACATACTCCATATATAAACCTTTTCCTTTACCTTAAGTATCCTTCACCTCAAGTAACTCTTAAGCAACACTTTGTGCATTGTATGGATAGCGTCCCATACCACCATCCACACCAAAGTATTACCTTAAGGTCAACAAAGATGAACTTACCATACAACCTTTCTATCCTTACACAATAGTCTCACATAAGAAACATAAATATTACTTAAGACATAATCATCACATAAGGAGCATCACCTAAGACAACTCTAAGTTAAACTTGTGCAATGTGTGAGTAGCATCCCATACTACTACTCACACTAAGTGCTCCTTTGAAGTCATCATAGATAAGGAACATTCATACTCAACAAATCATAACAAGGAAGTAACTCATAAATACAATCCAAGTATAGCATGCATTCTTACATTACACATATAAGCATTTAAGTCACCCATTCATTAACTTTATTAAGAACACTTTCATTCTTTTAGACATTAGACGAACATCTTCATTAACATCATCATAAGATTCCATTCATTACATTAACATTATAAGGAACACACCATGACCCCTCTCAAAGCCTAGTTGTGCAATGCATAGGTGGCGTCCCATTTTACCACCCACACTAAGTAGTGCATCCTTGAGAAGCCATAGTTCATTAGTTGTGGGGGTAAGCCTTAACCAACATAGACTATGAGAGCTTGACATTGAATCCCGGTGTCACCTTACCGGATAAAGGGATTCCTACTTGCCTAAGGTAAGACCATCGTTTTTATAGCTTAAGTGGATCCACTAGCTTGACCTATGTGGGCACATAGTTTATGGGATATAGAGATTGCTACTAGATACCCCACCTCAACTAACATATGAGTATACATCTCAAGAGATTGCTACTAATTTCCCCGCCTCAACTAACATATGAGAACCCATCTCAATCTATATCCACTTGGTGCTTAGCATGATTCCCCACAGAGTATTTGACATTCATTACATTAGTCCATTATGGGATAAGATATTGCTACTAGATACCCTGCCTCAACTAATGTATGAGTATCCATATCAAACCCAACATTAATTCATTGGAAAGATCATTGCTTCAAAGATGAAATAGCCTTTCACCTAGGAATCCCATATTGTGAGAAAGTCCTTTTACAACACGTCATTTCATTCATTAGAGTACAATTGATAATAACCTTTCAATAGACTCAACATTCATTTACATTATCATAGAACTTCACTCATTAGTCATTCATGAGTGTGTGTGAGTGTGTGTGAGTATGTGAGAATAGCCTTTCACATATAGCATCATCATTCATACAATTGCCTTCTAAACATAATCATAATACATTCGTAGTAATCACACACATACAATTATCATCATATTCATACATTAATCATTCATACTTTTCCTTTCAAGGCCATGATGACAATATACATAGTAAGTAAACACCTCCACCTTTCAAGTGGATCAATTGCTCAAGCACAATTCTACTTCAACATGTAATTGATCATAACTTACCCCTTTCAAGGCCATGAACCAACATCAACCCTAAAATCTAAGATGCTACATTATACTAGTAAATTGACATGATCCAATAATTAATACATTATAAGCATAAACAATTCAAGATACGCCCATAATCAATCAATTCCCAATCATAATTCACAATTTTAGAAATTGGAGGAAAACATGGGTTCTAGGACGAAATCATGTTAATTCACCTTTAAATCCACAATTCAACAACAATTAAATGCTATAATGCCTTTAGAAATCGTTTTGAATCGAACCCATGCTTAGATTGAAAACTAGGTTTTGGGTAAACTTTTGCGATTTGAAATCACTTTTGAATTGGATCCTTGAATGGAAAATTAGACAAGGTTGAAGACTACCATACCTATTAGAGAAGAAATCCACAAAATACCCTTGAGAACCTTGAAGTATTCACCTCCCATTGAGGTTTCTAGAGAGAGAGCTTTTGGAGAAGGGAAGTGGGTTCTATTTATTGATTTTGAATAATGAGATGAAAAATAGAGTTTAATACTTTTTATACTCTTAAAATACTTAATAAACTTAAAATAACCGTCTTTACAGTTAACTAGCCAAGGGAGGAATTTACCAAACCACATTTGGCTTGGCCGTGAATTTGACAACACACACGTGCCATCTACAAACCCCCATCCACGGACCGTGGATGGGTCCACGGGACGTACGCTCCAAACGTGGTTTGGTTCAGAGGCTCATAATTTGGGGGCCTGACCCACGGAGGCCATCCACGGGACATGGATGGACCTACGGGATGTGGTCCCCTTCCGTGGTTCACTAAATTTGGGGCAGTCTATTAATTTCAAGGGGTCTTGAGGGTTTTGCTTAGGGTCCTCCTCAAGGACCCTTAGGGTGGTCATTAGGAAGTCATACCTTGATGTTTAACTCCTAAATCCCTCAACCATGGCTCGGGATAACATAAAATACCCTCAAAATTCACACCAAACTCAAACACACAAAAGTTAGGCTCTAGTTTCACTTATTCATTTTTAAGGTCTGAGCAAAACATCACTAACCTTCACACTCATCAGTCAAGGTGATTCAAAACCAAGGTAAATTTTACTTATACCCTCTTTTAAGGAGTCTACTCACTCAACACATCAACACATTTCTAAAACACGGCATCCATCAAATCATTCAACTTACCTCCAATGCAACCCATTCATCATAATCTTCTTGCAACAACACACATAACCATAATGTAACCCATTCATACTAAAAATTGCATCACAATATATCTTCTCAATTCTACCATAACAAGACTCATCTAGTCACATAACCACAATTAACATCAAAACTCACCTTTTCCTCCCTCGATCCTTGCAACATAAGCCTTTCAAGTAGTTACATCTTCAAGACCACCAGATAAGGAATAAGAGAGAGAACTTATGGAGTTATGATTTATGGCATGACTTGAAGAATAATGAAAGAAGTGTAGCTTTCTAACATCTTATAGCCTCTAGCTCATAGATGTGTCGCGACTCACACCGATGAACAAGACTCTACTAGACGTGGCTTGTTAGACATCAACCTAAAAGCCATTTCCAAAATCTTTGCTTTGATACCATGTTTGTCACGACCCGAGACTAGGCCCCGGATGCGACACGGCGTATTCGACCCCGAAAGGGTCTTATACATGCCTCATAGCATTCATAACATAAGATATGTGAAAATAGTGCGGAATTAAAACTTTTCTTTATAAAAGTAACAATCAAAAACATGTCATTTAAAAACAAGCGGAGGTCTATGTCTCACATGGCCATCTTAGACAAAAAATTGAACAAGAGTAGGGACGCGGTCCTTTAATATATAAAGCTAAAATAGTCTATTACATGAAAAGAAAATGAAAACATAAAGTGTAACACCCCGTACGAAGTAGTAAGACCTAGCTATGGCTTGACTAAATCTAGTAGGTTGAACTAGAGCCTCACATGTTAGTTTATAGTTGGAAACTTGTTTAAACGATGAAAACTGGATTTTGAAGTTTGTTTGAGGAAATTGGAGGTCAAACGTCAAGAAACGACTATAACGTCTGGAAACTAGTCATTTGAACTAGTGAGTTGTAAGGGTCTTGTTATTGAAGTTTGGAGTGTTGTTTGAGGGTGAAAACTTGTATAAGTGACTCGCATACTTAGATGGACATGTTTAGGGTTCAAACGTACGTGTACGACTCCCCAAGGGGTCCTTGAGGAGGACCCCAACATCTGCCAAAAATCTGTCAAAACAGCTTGGTTCATGAGACCCATTCACTGCCAGTAGATCAATCTATGGCTCGTGGGTCAGGGGCGTGGATCAGGCCTGCAAGAGGGGAGCCTCTGAACCAAACGACGGAGCAGCAGCATGAGGCGTCAACCCATCCACGGTCCGTGGATGTGGAGCCATCGATGGTAACTGCAATGCTGTCAAGAAGTCGGCCTAGGTAAGTGAGGGTCAACTTTAAATGGTCGTATCTCATAGCTCAAAACGAATTAGGTGGGTCTTTACCTATCCAATGAAAGGTCTCTGAGTCCTCTTTCCAATGCCACCGAGTTTTTCCATTTCGAATCTCGGAGTAAAAAGTTATGGCCGAAATAGTAAAGCACTGTCAGTCCCAGGTTCAATCGACGGACCCAAACTACGGACGGTAGATCAAACGACGGTCCATAGGTTGGGGTCCGTAGATGCTGCCAGTTTTAAGTAGTTTTGTTTTAAGTTAGAGGTTGGGGGTTGGGTTAGTTATTAATTAGAGGTTAAGGGAGGTCGGTTAGGTGGCTAATTAATTACCTATATAAGCTATTAAGTCCCTTATCTAATCCATTAGTTCACTACTAGTCAAGACCCCCAAATCTAAACCATATTCCCTTTCTCCCCCAAAGTCTTCTCTCCAAGAACACCATTGAAGACCTTTGAAGGAACCAACCTAATTTTCCAACATAGAGACATGGAAAACCGGATGCTCCGATGCCAAATCATTAGGCAATTCATGCTTATAAGCAACCTTACTAACACGTCTCAAAATCTGATATGGACCCATATAATGGGGACTAAGCTTTCCTTATTTCCCAAATCTCATTACACCCTTCATGGGTGAGATTTTCAAGTAGATCCAATCGTTAACATTAAACTTAAGACCTCTTCTTCTAACTTCGGCATAGGACTTTTGTCGACTTTGGGCTGTTCTCAACCTTTCTCTAATAAGTCAGACTTTTTCCATAGCCTCATGAACTAACTCGGGTCCTACCAAAGCAACTTCACCCACCTCAAACAAACCTATAGGAGATTTAGTCCTCATACTATAAAGAGCCTCAAATGGAGCTATACCAATACTCGAGTGGTAACTGTTTTTATAAGTAAACTCAATCAA
>JAJONZ010013148.1:0-40338 GCA_029582445.1 Solanum paucissectum | reverse complement strand
AAGGTTAAATTTAGGAACCCATACTAGCTTGGGTCCTTTGTATTGATAAAAATGATGAATGAGATCTCTATTGATCCATATTGGTAAAACATTTTTAGATTTTTTTTTTGCCCCAACCTGTTCCTTAGACGTGATTCCTTTCTTTTCACAGGGTTGATTTTTCTATTTGAGGCAGCTTTGAAGTTTTTATTCAGGTGAGTTATAACTATTGGGCAGGTACCAGAATGTGTGCACAAATGAGAGGTTTTCTTAGGGACTTCTTCAACAAAACCTATTCCATCTTTAGTGTTTTGTGTTCTATTACTCAGCTGAGTCACAACCATTGAGGACTGAGTCCATTTGTTTTCCCTATCAAGATCATACTTAGTTCTAGCTAGGTCAAGATTTATTCTTCTAGATTTTTCCCTTTCAGAAAATAGTTCATCTTTTAACTTCTTTAGATCTTGGTCACAACTAATTTTTCCTTTCCCATTTCGAGTGACACTTTGTTTCAAAATTTCAGATTTGTGAGCCAAAGTGCAGGAATCAAGTTATTATACTTGTTCCTTTAGGAATTGATGTTCTTTCTTGATATCAGAGTTAATTTTTTCAAGATCAGTATATTCAAATTTTAAACTAGTCAAGGAAGCTAATAACTGATCTTTGTTTTCATCCAACTGTTGAGCATTATCTATGAGAGTTAAAATAAGGGAAGATAATTTTTTCTTTGAAAAAGATATTAGTTTATTTTTAAGGTCAAGAAGATTTACCTACCTTTTCTCAGTGTCTGATTCAGAGTCTGGTTCAGAGTCCTCTGGCTATCAAAGTCATATCTTCTGCATCATCTTCATTTGAGTTGTCTGAACTTGTTCCCCAAGCAGTATACACATCATTTCCATATTCTTTTTCTTTACTTGGGGGCAATTTTTTCTCATAGTTTCCACCTTTCTTGAAGAGTTTTTTGAGGTTTTTGTTGATCTTGGCTATGTCCTCATCATCCAGATCAAATCATCACTTTCAGTTGCTTTGAAAGAGAAAATCATATCTTTGTTTCTTCCACTCATTTTTGTTTCATCAACATTCATCTTGTAAGTCATTAGATTCCCTACAAGTTCATCTAAACTAATGGTTGTCAAATCCTTTGCTTCTCTAATTGCAGTGACCTTGATCTCCTATGACTTAGGTAGAGTCCTTAACACTTTATCAACAAGTTCCTCAATAGTGTATATCTTCTCTAAAGACACCAGTTCATTCACAATAGTAGTGAATCTAGTAATCATATCTTGAAATGATTCACCATTCTCCATCTTAAATGCTTCATATTCAGTGCATAATCTAGCAATTCTATATTTTCTTACTTGGGGAGTTCCTTCATGTGCATTGGCCAGTGTGTCCTAAATTTGTTTTGCTATAGTACAACTAAAGATGCGATTAAACTCGTCAGGTCCTAGTCCACAAACAAGTATGCACTTAACTTTAGCATTCCTTGCGAGCATTCTATAATCAGTTTCTCCATATTGAGCCTTGGAATGACTTTCCCTTCATCATCCTTCATCGTAGGAATAAGAGGACCATCAGTAACTCGCATGCATAATTCATAGTCCTGGATTTGTAGAAACTCCTCCATTCTCGCCTTTCACCATGCGTAGTAATGTCCATTGAATAGTGGTGGAATGTTGACGTGTTGTCCTTCACTGTGTCCAAGAGGAGTTGCAGAATTCATAGTGACATTATCTCGAGTTATTAGACTCTTCAAATATAACCTGCTATGATACCAATTATTGAAATACCGATCCCCAGATTTACCTAAGAGACATGTATATTCTATCCGTTCCTTTGCAGATTACAACAGTTACGTTATATAAAACAAATAAAGTAATGACACAATATTTTATCACGAAAACCCCCGCCTCATAAAGGGTAAGAAACCACAACTTACACCTCTGTATGATTTAACTCCACTTCAATAAACTCTGAGCCTTAACAAAATATTACAAATCTATGTAACCTAAGGAATTATAAACTCTTATTCCTAGACGCCAACAACCAACTAGATCGTTGACCCCTCTTCAAGTTATGAATTTTAATTACAACTCTTGCAATCCTAGAAACTAACTCTTATTCCTAAACTCCAACAAAACCCCCAAAGGTTTATGTTCCTAAGTCTTTAAGTCGCCCCAACATGAAGACTCAATTCCTACTCTAGTTTATACTATACTGGATCTAGAAAGAATTAAAGATACAACTCGATAAAGGTGAACTTGAATTAAGAACTAAAAAACATAAGCCTATGAATCAGACTCTTCAATTTTTGTTTCCTTGCGTTGGCTGCACTTCCTAATAGAAAATCACTCAAATATGAACTCCATCTATTTGATTGTATTCTACTTGTAAATCTTTGTTTAAGTGCACAATTTTCCCCAAAAAAAATATTTCCCTATTTATAGACTTTGAACTCTTCAAAACCCTTTTCAACATGAACTCGATTTACATATCTGATCATGCTTCCTACTCCGTTCCAGATTTGAAAGTTATTCACGCCGTTATACTTCCTACTCTGCTTATGCTTCCTACTTCGTTTACGCTTCCTACTTCGCTTAGGATTTATTTATGAAAGGAAACCCTTTTGCACTGGTTTCTTGTTGAAAACGCAACCCTTACAACGCCTTATAACTTCTAATTCGCGTGGTTGGCGTTCTAATTATCCCAGTCAGATTCGGTTTGAAAGGAACATGTCGGCACAACTGGTTAATTTCATCTGTTACTCTATTTGTCAATTATCAAAATCTTTCTCGATCTAACACAAATGCTAGAGCAGAATCGATAATGATATCAACAAATTCAAGTAAAAAAATAGAAGAGGTTCAATCAAAAGAATGTGCTTGTTGTAAGGCCTTTCAAGAACACTACTACAAGATGTTTTGGAAAAACTTTTATCACAAGACATTCAAGATTGTATAACCATGCATTGATGCACAACATCTTTAATATGGAGCAAATATTTTCTTGCAAATACAAGTAGAGAAATACAAACAATCACCGTAGCCAAGAATCCAAATATTCATACTTTATATATTTTACAAAGCTATGATCCTATTTCTTGAATCCTATACAAAATTTGAACATAAAACTTGAAGATATCTCAATTTCTACAAATTAATCAACCGCATTCTTTGCTTAGAAAGTAATTTGAACATAAAATTTGAAGATTTTGGATCCCAAAATAGCCCAATTTCATTATGAATGCCCAATTTGTTGCTGTTGAACAATTCAATGCATGAAAGAGAAAATTCATCATTGCACAACATCCATATGTAAACACACTTACCTTCATACTTCTTAGGAGCATTATCCGTTGTTACACCCTACATTTGAACACGCACCCTGCACCCATTCACCAAATTATTGGCCATGTTCGGTGTCTAGTATCGCAGAATGTACTCAAACATCTCAATAAATGGAATCAACACGCTCCTGCCTCAACCTCGTAACTAATAATCCTTATCTTGATCTTCAATGGATTTTTTAGATCGATTTAGGGATGATGATATATATCCAATATCTCAATTAGCTCCTGAGTCACTACAAATAGAGTGTTATTAAGTTTGCAAGCTTCTTATTCTTTTTTTGATGGAAAGAAATTGTAAAAGAAGTCTTCTTAAGGATAAGCAAAGGCTTTGGATCAGACATTGAAGAAACGATACAATCCCCCAAAAATGAAAAAGAGATTTTTATAAAAACTCTAACTTGTAGTAGTGCTTCTATTATCAAGAATAGGAAATTTGGGAGACAATTTTAGTAAGAAGAAGGAGAAGGAGAAGGAGAAGGAGGAGGAGGAGGAGGAGAAGGAGAAGGAGAAGGAGAAGGAGAAGGAGAGGAAGAAGAAATAAATATTGTTATAGAATAGCAGATTTAGAGGGATAGCAAGACAAATTTAGAGGGACTGAATAGTAGATTTGTAGAGATATTGGCAATTAGTCCTGCCACCTAGGAATTTTGTTCTTAGTTTTCTAGAATTCACATCACTTTGAATCCTTTAGTGTTTGTTTCACTGGAAAAATTTATTCTTCTTGGGAGTTTCAGTTTCAGTTATTTGTCACCAGTAAAAAACCACGTGGCCACATAGATGGAAGCAAGTCTGCTCCTACCGATGAAACAAATCTAGGTGAATGGAAGATTAAAGATTCTCGGGTGATGACATGGATTCGATGGTGAATTGACCCTCTTATTGTTCTTAATCTTGGGCCGTACAAGACAACTAAGGCAATGTGGGATTACTTACAAAAGGTTTACAACCAAGATAATAGCACAAGTCGCTTTCAGTTAGAGTATGAAATTTCTAATTACTCTAAAAGAGGTCTTTTTGTTCAAGATTACTTTTCTAGATTTCAAAACTTATGGGCTGAATTTACAGATATTGTCTATGCCAAATTACCTACTGAATCTCTATCACTGATTCGGGCAGTTCATGAGCAAAGGAAGCGAGACCAGTTTTTGATGAAATTATGCTCCAACTTTGAGAGTGTTCGCTCTAACGTGATGAATTGTGACCCGTCTCCCTCTTTGGATGTTTTCATTAGGGAATTACTTCATGAAGAGCAACGTCTTGTAACACAAAATGCTTTCAAGAAAGAAAATGATGTCAATGTTGTGTTTGCTGCTCAAGGTAAAGGAAAGGGCAAGGATATGAGTAGAACTCACTGCTACAGTTGCAAGGAATATGGTCATATTGCTAGCAATTGTAGCAAGAAGTTCTGTAATTAAAAAAACAACAAGGACACTTTATCAAAGAGTGTCCCACGCGCCCTCAAAATCGTAGGGTCAATGTTTTTCAAGCTGGGATAACTAGTTCCACTAATGATAACTCATCTTCAAGACAAGTTCTTACTCCTGAAATGGTACAACAAATGACCATGTCAACCTTTTCAGCATTGGGATTACAAAGTGATGATGTTACATCTAATTTTTGGATTGTTGATTTAGGTGCTTCCAATCATATGACCTACTCAACGAGCACCCTAAAAATATTCGTAAGTATCAAGGTACAAGTACAGATTGCCAATGGTAGTAATTTACCCATTACCAAGGTTGGGGACATTACTCCCAATTTCCAAAATGTTTTTGTTTCACTAAAGATCTCAACTAGTCTTATTTCAGTTGGACAATTGGTAGATAACAATTGTGATGTGAATTTTTCTCGTAATGGTTGTCTTGTGCAGGATCAAGTGTTAGGGATGATAATCGCGAATGGGCCTAATTCAATAACCAACTCCTGGCATGAAAAGTTTCCTTAATAATCAGCAGGTATATCAATCACATTCAGACCCCCTACTGCCTTGTTCCATGTAGGTATATCAATTACATCCAGATCCCCTGTTGTCTTGGGCTTACCGTTATTGCTCCCTTCCATAAGAAAGTAATACTCACTGTTGTAACCATAGTAATGATCTTCTTTGGTAACATGAACATTTGGGACCATTACGTTTGTATTTTAAACAGAACACTCTTCACTAGATGTAATCTACCACTTTGATCTTCTTTAGTAACTTTATATCTACCAGGATTTAGACCGACGCCTCTATGGTTTTCGCAGACACCCTAGGGTGCAGATTTTTAGCATCTCTATGACTGAATTCTTTGCATTTTAACATTTTTTATTCTCCTATCAGTAAACATCAACATGTGTGGTCTAGAATAACCAGAAGTGAAGGTGCATAGTGGTTGCAGATACATCTGTTAGCTACTTTGTGCTTTGGTGAGTTATGCTCCCAGTAGTGGTAAAATACCAGTGTACAGGTTATATAATCATTTTATAGTACATATAGTAGGTTATAACTTGCACTAAACTCAACTGCTGCAATCTTCTATTATCAATTACTACAGGAGTTGAGCTCTACTATCATTGCCTGCACATAGAAAATTCTAGCCAGGTAATTTTTCTGATTATTATTTTGTGGGTTTACTGACTATAAGAAAATAAATCAAAGAGATTAAAACAAAGCGACAAGAATGAATCAATCAGCAATACTAAAGAAAAAGGGTTTGAATCCAAACAAAGCTCAAAGTTCATTGAATAATCTGGATGCTGATATGCAATAACGCTCAAGTGCTGAATTGGTCAACACATTTAAGATTAAGAGAGAACATTTGCAAACGAACGCAATAATAAAGCTAAGAAAGAGCATGTACCAATAGCGCTTAAAAGAAAGAATTCTGAGGATTTCATTCCACAACAAGGAAAAAGTAAATTGGTTGGCCACAAATCAGTGATTCAATCATCTTCTAGGGAAGAGCTTAGTACTTCACATATGATTGTAGGGAAAGGACAGAATAAACCAAGTTCATTTCAATATGGAGAGTCCATTCAACAGAAAGGAATTAAACTTCCTATGCACAACTTCAGGTTCCAAACGTCGTCCAAGGAAGGTGTTACTTCTTATGTACATGTGACTGGAACAACACTAGGTAAAGGAGAGGAACAATATGATATTCAGGATCTACTAAGCTTCAAACATGTGAAGAGGAAGTTGGTCTTACCAGCCACTACTGTTGATCAGTTTATGAAAAATCAAGAGATACACAAAGAACATGATATTGATCATGATCTACCATACAAGAAACATGTAAAGAAGAAGTCACTCATACCAGCTACTAGTCTTGATTAGTTTCAGAAACAACAAAGGATAGTCATAGGTGATGAAGAAACAGATTAACCACCCAGTTACTGATGTCGAGTATATGCCTGCTCCTTCTATTCATCAACATAATAAAGGATTGGATGCTCTTGAGGATCAAGAAGAAATCGGCGAGGATGAGTGTGCTATAGACGAGGAAGTCGACATTGATTGTAGTACAAAAGGCATGTCTTAAATCTTGTAAGATTCGTTACTCATTATAAAAGAAATTTGGAAGAAATCGGCGAGGATGAGTGTGCTATAGACGAGGAAAAACAACATGTAAGAATATTCATGCAAGAAATTTGGAAGAAAGGGAGGAAGTGACATTTGATAAAGGACAAGCAGTGGGACCAACAGATAAGATAGTGTCGGAATTAACAAATTTTAACTGAACAATTGCAAGAAATCCTAGATTCATCAACTTGATGTACACTAGCTGGCATGCAGTGCCAAAAGATATTAAAAAGCGCATGTGGGAATATATCAATGGAAGAACAATCAATTTTGAAATTGCATTTTTTTTACTAATGAAGATACATATATTTTATTTTGCATAGTCCAAATTTCTAATTCCAGTCGAAGGAAAGAAGTGGGTGATGACTAGTCTTCGTGATGCTTGGAGACGACACAAACAAAAAAATAAAGAGAGTTTTTGATAAAAATAGTATTGTTGAGGATATGCTAGAGAAACGTCCTGATGACATTCCAGAAGCTCAATTCTGCCAGTTGATCGAGTATTGGAAACACCCAATTGTTCAAGTAAAGCTAAAATAGTGCATTTCTATTCTTTGACATATTTTGCATCATATCTATTCTTTTCTTTTTGATGTATCGATTCAAACATCTCTTTTTATTTAATTACAGGCCATATCTGAGGTGAATTCTAAAAACAGGAAAAAACAACAATAGAGGCCTCGAATGGAACCAATTAATTTTGCAAGAGTACGCGTGGCATTGGTAATACTTAGCAGACATACGAATTTAATTTTTACATACTTTATTAGAAGATGTTGATTATTTAAATTTCATTTGATATAATTTGTAGCGTGCAACAAAAGAAAACAATGAGGAACCATCACAGCCTGGAATGTTTATAGCAACTCGTACAAAGACGGGAAAGGAAATTCAGGCCGATACCCAAGTTGCAATAGTAAGTTTCTTAAAGAGGATTATTGGTGAATTTAATTCAGACTTAAAATTTATTTATTGTGGAGAGTGTGACTCTATTGAATTTTATTAAGTATGTCTTCTTCTTCTTCTTCTTCTTGTGCAAGTATAAGGGCATATTAAATATATTTTATTATGAATTCTTTTATTGGAAAAGTTGTTAGATTTTTGTAGTTCTTGATCGCTATCGCAAGGAAACATTTCACATAAACTCATTTTCTTTCAAAACACAAGTTTTCATGAACATGCATTATATAAAGAAGTCATGGCAACATGTAAGCACATAACAACAATATTAGCTAGGCATACCATCTCCCCCTTAGGAGTGAGCCTATACCATCACTTCTAAACATCATCAATCACATAGTCATAGGAAGAATTACATTTTCTCATTAAAAGCAAACTCAATACAATCAACATGGAGTCCAAGTGCCATTTCATCAAACACAACAAAGCATGTTCATCACATCATATCATGAAGTCAAATATGCCATCTTCATACTAGAATGCAAAACAACATGAGGAACATGTAAATCATGAAAAATCCATTTTATACAAAGTAAGAATCCTTAAAAATATATGCAAAACATAAGGAGACCATGGAAATTTGTAAAATACTCATGACTCCTAAACATAAAAATATGCCCATAAAGGAACTCTTGGTCTCAAGCTAGAATAGGAATGGGAGAAAAGATGAGGATATCAGGACTCTCAATCAATGTTGCTACTCAAGCACATGATCTCTCCCTTGGGAGTAAGCCCCTTTTTACAAATAACCTCAAACACTACTCCTTTCAACAAACTCAAGGCATTATCAAGACTCATTATAACCTTACCGGGCATCTAAAACCAATATACATCTAATAATCATTCATCCAAACCCTACCAAGGTTAACAGAAGTAACTCTATGGGACAAGGAAATTATAGGAAACACACAACATTCAAGACTCCAAAATAAAGAAATGAGTCAAGGAGAACCTATCCTCCAAGGCTAGAGGAGAAATAGAAGGGGACATAAGGATATTGGGACATCTCATTGGCCCTTGGTATCCCAATTAAGCACCTTTAACTAACACCCTTATAAAAATACTAGTCCTCAACATTTTCATGGAAACACTTTCTCGCTTTTCCATTTCTTATTTTGCTGGTCTAAGATCCCAATTAGTACTTCTAAATTAGGGAGATTCTCATCTAAGAACTCTTGCTAACAAAATCTAAGAACTTTTGGTTAAACTTAGTAGGAATATTGGAAGAACTTTGACCATAAAACCCTTCTTGGAGGAATCATCAGCTTCAAGCCTATGCCTCTTTGTTCCTCTAGACCTCTCTTCAAGTTTCTCCTTTTCAAATCGTTGAGCACGAATCACAAGACGATCTATATCCATATCATTCTCAAGCATAACCATACCACACTCCCTTTATATCAAGTCAGATAAACCCGACACAAAAATACTCATCTTCATCTTACGGTTGGCTACTATGGATGGAGCATATCTTGACAACCTAGTGAATACCCGAGCATACTCCTCAACACTCAACCCACCTTGACGAAGGTTAACAAACTCAAGTATCTTAGCCTCTGTCACCTCTAAAGGGAAAAATTGTAACAACCCTAAAAATGAACTAGTGAAACTAGAGCCTAACGTGTGTGCGTTTGTGTTTGTCTTAAAAGTTTGATTGTGTTTGATGTTGTCCCGAGCTATGGTTGAGGTGTTTAGGGGTTAGACGTCAAGAAACGACTCCCGTATGACCACCCTAAGGGTCCTTGAGGAGGACGCTAAGTCTAAACCCCAAGACCCCAAGGAAACCATTAAGTTTGCCAAAACTTGGTGACCTACGGATGGGGTTCACGCTCCATAGGTTCATCCACGCCCCGTGGATGGCCTCCGTAGGTCAAGAGGCCTAAAACCAACTTGCAGCCCCAGACCACGGACCAACAGCACGGTCTGTGAATGGACTCACAGTCCGTAAATCAGGGCGTGAATGTGCACTATTTTTCTGGTGTAGTGTCGGCCAAGTGAGGGGTGAATTGGCAACTTCACCCGAAGTCCCAATTAGTATGTGGACGGTTATTTTAAGTGTTTTAACATATTTTAAGAGTATTAAAACATTAAAATGGTATTTTAGATTTCATTATTCAATTTTCCCCAAATCAAAACCTTCCCTCTCAAAATATCTTCTCTCTAAGAACTTCATTGAAGACCAAGAGGAGAAGATGACTTAGGGCTTGAAGAGAAAGGCTAGTTGAGTTGATTTTTGTGAATTTCTTTAAGTTAAGGTATGGTGATCCTTCATCTAGGGTTAGCTTTCACCCTAGACTCAATTTCGAAGAAGTTTTCAAGGTTTTCATTTTATACAAAAACACTAAATTTTACTCAATCTCATGGGTTCTTGCATTAAACGACTTTAAATGATAAGCTATGATTTTAGTTGATTATTTAAGATGAAAAACTCAATGAACCCATGATTTCTCTCAATTCATAAATTTGGCCTTATGAAGTGGGTTTGTTGATTATGAATGAATGATAATGGATTTATGTGTAGATTGATTTAGATTATTGATTTGTATCATTATCTATGTATAATTATGGTTAATTATTGATGAATTAAGGATTTGTGATCATAGCCTTGAAAGGGCAAGTTTGAACTAATGTCATGTTAATGTAGATTTGAGCTTGAATTATTGATCCACTTGAAAGGTGGATGTGTTTACTTACTATGTACATTGTGATCATGGCCTTAAAGTCATATTGTGAGGAATTGAAGTATTATCATAGTGTTGTATATATGAATGTATAATGTGAAGCTGTACATGTGATTTCAATGATGATCTTGTATAGAATGTGAATGTATTATGATTGAAAGTATATCCTCTCTTAATGCTCATGAATGTTGATGATGGAATGTGAATGGTTTCTATAATGTAATGTTGTATCATGGATTGGTAGACTTAGGTGCCCTCTTCTTGGTAAATGAAAGCTATTGAATGTGATCTCTTGACTTGGTAGGCTTAGGCATCCTTCTCTTGAATAATAAATGAATGTCTTTAATTGGTAGACCAATTGTTGGTAGCCTTTCATAAATGAATGAATGAATGTCTATAATTGCTAGACCTATTGTTGGAATCCTTTCTATAAATGTCTAATGAAGTAGTCTAGGCTAAACCTTGGCTTGGTAGACCTAATGTTGGTAGCTTTCATGAGGAGTCTAGGTGCTAATGTGAATGAAATACCTTGGTTTGGTAGACCTAATGTTGGTGGATTTTCCTTATGTGTGTTTGTAAAAGCTTGAAGCAGTAGACCTAATGGTGGTGGCCTCCTTCTTGTGTGAAATGATGGACTAAGAGATTGCAGACCTAAATGTGGTAGCTCTCTCTAAGAAAGTCAATGAGCTATCCTTAATATACCTTGAAACGGTAAGCCTATTGGTGGTGGCCCTTCTTATGTATGGTACTTAGGGTCGGTAGTCCTAATGTTGGTGGCCCTCTCTAGTACACTAATGAAATGAAAGTACTCTATGGGAATGAAGGCTAAGCACCGAACGGATATGGTTAAGATGCCGACTTTTCCAAATGTTAGGCTAGAGTCCAATGAACATCTTTGGATAGGCCATTAACCATGGGTCCACATAGGTCCTAGCTATGGATCTATCTAAGCTAGATGAACCGGTTTTCCTTCGGCAAGGAGATCAACCCTTACGATGTGGGATAGTACATCAGATTTCATGTCTATCTTGCATGTTCTATATCGGTTAATACCTATTCCCATCACGTGGGATGTGCACTCTAGTTACTTGATAGGTACTACAACGTGTAGGTAGTAGTATGGGATGCTATCTACACATTGCAGGAGTACGCTTTGAAGGTGCTTGAGTGAGTTCCCTAACTCTAGATGAATAATGTGTTAAGTCCTCTAAATGCATGAATGTGTCCTAAATGTCTCTAATGTAGAATGTTGGCTTCTAAGCACTTAGAATGTAAAGATGCATGCTATACTTGTATTGTATAATGAATGACTTGCTTGTTATGACTTGATGAATGTAAATGTGCCTTGTCTAGGGTGAATTCAAAGGAATACTTGTCGTGAGTAGTAGTATGAGATGCTACTTGAACATTGCACAAGTAGGACTTAGGGGTTACCTTAGGTAGTGGTCCATATGTGATGATCATGTCCTTTGTAATGTTTATATGTCTTTATGAATGAGTATTGTTAAAGGTTGATAGGTTATGTGGTAAAGTTTACTTTTGGTGACCTTAAGGTGGTGCCTTGGTGTGGATGGTGGTATGGGACGCTATCCATACATTGCACAAGGTATAGCCTAAGGGTTCCTTGAAGTGAAGGTTCATGTAAAGGTAAAGGTTTATATGTGATCTTGTTCTAATGTGAAATGGTAACTTATATGTTGGTTGTGACATATATTATGCCTATTTTATTCAATGTTCATGATGTTTTACCAAATGGCATAAAAGCACGACTTTAAATGAAATGTCCTTTTTAAGCATGTTTTGGCATGGTCGTCATACTTAGTACATCTAATGTGCTAACCCCATTCTTCCCCTTTTCTTACTAAACTGTAATGCTTGGAGATGTGGTGTTCAATGCTTGAAGGATAGGTTTCTAAGGTGCTTGAAGATGAAGACTTGGTGAGTCCTCATAGTTTCGAGGACAAAACCCATTTTGTTTCCTTTATGTCTTTAGTATTATTCTTAGAGTCTTTGTATGGGCTTAGTCGCCAATCTTGTATTCAAAGTATTAGATGGTTTAAGATATAATGTATAAAGTCTACAAAGTCTTCCGCTTGCTTTTTAATGAAAATGTCTTCGATTGTAAAGAAAATTTTTAATTCTTCTCTATTTTCAAGTATCTTATGCAATAAATAATTTATGAGGCTTGTATAAGACCCCTTCGGGGTCGAGTACACCTTGTGACGACTAGGGGGTGCTCTTGGGTCGTGACACTATCAATGAACCTATTCCTAAATCTTTCCCATTCCATGGGGCCCTCTTCTACCAGCCTCGCTCCTTTCCATTGACTAAATCACATTAGAGCAACATCTTTCAATTCGTAAGCGGCCAATTCCACTTTCTCTACCGGTGTCACTCCTACAAAGTTCAACACCCTAGAGACCTCCTCTATAAACTCTAGAGCATCTTCCTCCATTTTTGACCCATAGAAATCCAGAATTTCTATTCCGACTTGGGTCAACCAAAGAAAAACATATCTAATCGTCTCATTTGACATTAAGTCAATAGGAACTCGAGGATCTTGAGGAGAAGCTCCTTGATCATCATAGTCTTCTTCAAACCCACCAGTGCAAGCTCCTTGAGTAGTCATATCTTGTAGTTCACGGGATAATGCTTAGAAGAAAGACACTATAAGGTTAAACTCTATCGCACGACTCGAAGAATGAAGAAGTGAAGTTTTTCCTATCATCCCATAGCCTCCTATTCGTAAAATGTGGCGCGCTTTACATTTATGAACAATACTATACTAGATGTGGTTTGAGACATCCTATAAACAATCCCAAAAACCTTATGCTCTGATACCACGTTTGTAACGACCCGAGATTACCCCCTAGAAGTAACACGGCGTAATTGATCCTGAAGGGGTCGCATACAAGCCTCATAGTATACATGAACATTAAAGCATAGGAAAATAGTGCGGAATTTAAAACTTTTCTTACAATCGAAGTCTCTTTATAAAATGAAAGAGTATCTACGACACTATGTCTCAAACCATTTATTAAACTTTGGAATAAAACTCTTGAAATACAAACTTAGGGACACGGTCCTTACAAAAGTCTAAAATCCTAAAAGTAAAGACAATAAAGGATGTAAGGTTGAACCCTCGAATACAATGAGGACTCACCGATCTTCTTCTTTTTGATCTCCTATGAACCTAGACACGAGGATGAAATCTAATGTCTCCAAAGCCTACACTTATAGAAAATGTAGAAAGAAGGGGTTAGCACAAAAAGTACTAAGTATGGAAACCATGCACAAAAATCATTAAAACATGCATAAAAAGGGACATTTCATTTGAAATCATGCTTTATGCCATTTTAGAATATCATCTTTGAAATCGTTGGAGAATGCAACCGTTAAAGCCACTCACATACATTTCATCATAACACGAGAGATATCATTATAATAACAAGCATAGTCTCCAACATCAATATAACACACATCCCAACCTTCACAAAACATAGCCTCCAATTATAAAATAATACAAGGTTAAATACCAAGATCATCACCTCATGAAGTAATCATCACATAAGCAACCCTTAAGAAACCCTTGTGCGATGTGTGGTAACTAACATGCATTTACAATGTACAACACAAGCCAAGATCACATTTATACTCATTTCATAGTAAAGCCATTACCTTAGTAACCCCTAAGGAACACTTGTGCAATGTGTGGTTTTCATCCCATAATACCAACCCCACCAAGCACCTCCTTGAAGCTACCTTGGTCATACACATCATCTTTTAGACCTCATTATAATCAATAATTACAAATAAGGAAATAGTCATGTACATTACTTTAATTATAAGGAAAGTCATTCATAACAACCATCATTCAATATACATGCATGCATTCAAATCTCATCATAATGCAAAGGAACCATTCTATGACATCCTACTAAGTCTACTTGTGCAACGCGGAAGTGAAGTCCCATACCCCTACTCCTACTATGTAAACTCACCAAGAAGTCACAGTATAGCTCATGTCTCATTCATTATCTTTATTATACAGGGAAAAGTAGCCATAACCGACATAGACTATGTGAGCTACGTGGAATCTGTGTCTGTAACCCTACACCGAGAAAGGTGTCCTACTTGCCTAAGGTAGAACAAAAATGTATAGCTATAAGGTGGATCCACTAGCTAAAGGTACCTATGTGGGCACATAGTTTATGGGATAGGGAGATTGCTTCTAGAAACCCGCCCTATTGCATTGGCGGAGGGGCTTCCATCTCATGAGTTCACTTTGGGTGACCCTCTCTATTGAATTGGCGGAAGGGCCTTCTCCTCATTGTCCAGATCCACTCGGTGCTAAGCATTATTTCCCAAATTATACAATATTAGTCCTTGAGTTGTATTTACATGTGTGAAGGGTTGCTCTACCCTTCGTTCAATACAATTCACAAAATCGCTCATAGATTCATTAAAGGTGAGAATCTATTTTCAACTTTAGAATCATAATTAGTATGTGAGAATAGCTTTCACACCAAGATCATGTGTTCTCATGGGAATGCACTTTCAATCAACACAATAGGATCAACATGGTCATGTACATTTCATGCATAATAATGTGTAAAGGTTCATATGAGAACTATACTTTCAATTAACATCATTGATACATCATGATCATGTTTATGCATGGAGCGTGTGTGTATAATTGTCCTTGCAATGACACAACAACAACATTATAATCATCCTTGACCATTCATACAATATCAAGTGTAGGGGTAAGGGAAGAACAACCTTTCAACAATGCCACAATATACTCAATAGTCATAGGACTTTCAACTTCTAATTAAATCACGAGTTCACACACAATCTTGTCAACATGCACAAGCCCTCACAATATGCCCTTCAAGGGATATGGATCAACTCATCCCAACATATAGCAATAGCACAATAGATAAGGGAATACCATGACCCAACAACTCATCAATACATTAATCACATCATAATTGGCACATTATACTTCAAGTATTCACAAACATGCATATGATATCATGATCAAGTCTCTTCATGTTTAGAAGGATTATCCTAAACCAATTCAAGTCTGGGTGATCTAAACTAAGGCATTACATGAAGAAGTTCATAATTCTAGGAAGATCACATTTAAACCTTCAATTTGCCTCTTTCATGACATAACCCTAGAATCTTAGGTTAATCAAGAATACATGTAGAATTATACTAATCATCAAGTAACTACATCATAATTAAACACCTCCACCCTTCAAGTGGATCAACAAGTTTATAAACATTCTTCATTCACATATACAATCCTAGCAAATTGCCTTTCAAGCCAAAGGATCAAGATCAACCCTAACTTACTAGAATTACCATGTTAGATAGAGAGACATCATGATTCAACAACATAATAAACCTAAACATAATCAATTATTAAGTTTCCATGATCAATAAAGTCACATATTAGTTCACAATTTAGGATGAAGGGGAAATCATGGGTCCAAGGGAGATTTTCATCAAAAACTACAAATACTCCATTAATACAATAATAAATCACCAAAATAAATCATAATAAACCTTAATTAAACAATTGAATTCGTTTTGGAAGAAGACCCATGACTAAAACCCTAGATTTGGGGAATTTGAAAACATAGTTGAAGGGGCTTCTTGGTGATAGCTAACCAAGAATGAAGAACTCCCATACCTTAGGTGTAGAATCCTTCCGAATTCGTAGTGAAAAGCTTCATTCTTCAAGCTCTAACTTTGTTTCCTTCTTGGTTCTTCAATGGGGATTCTAGAGAGAAGATTTTGGGAGGGAAGAGTAGTTGGGTTTTGATTTTGTTTCTTGGGTTATAATGAGTTAATGACTTAGTTTAGGGTCTTATTAGCTTATATAGGTGGTTATTTAACTACTTAACCGACCCCCTAAGCCCTTAATTAATTAACTAACTTAATTCCTAATCACCAACTTATATTTGAAGAAACATCATGCAGTGGTGGTACAAACTAAGACAAGCACATATATCTGGAAGAAAATGATTAAATGCAGAGAAGAAGTAGAACCTGAAATTTGGTGGTCAATTAAGCAAGGTAGTTCTAATTTTTGGCTAGATAACTGGACAGGTTTAGGTGCTCTATATAAAATTATTCCCCCAGAATTTGAGTACGACCAAACAGTTATTCTAGTCAAAGAAGTGGCAGAAACAGGTCATTGGAATGAACAAACTTTAAAATAATTACTTCCTCAAGATTTGGCAAATCACATTGTACAAAGAATCAGTCCACCCACGAACACTGAAGAGTTTGATAGACCTTATTGGGAATTGGAATCTAGGGGAAAGTTTACAGTAAGCACTGCATTCCAGAAAGTAAGACAAAAAAAAGAAGTTAACAAGGTGTACAACCTCATGTGGATCAAAGGCATGCCTATTAAAATCTATTTTTTAATGTGGAAATCCAAACTACATCTAGATGATACATTGAAGAAGTGGGGAATTCAATTCTCTTCAGGATGCTATTGTTGTGAAAATCCTAAAGTAGAAGACACTTCTCATGTATTCCTACACTCCCCCGTAGCTCAAATGGTATGGAAGCACTTTTGTGGGCCAGTAGGAATCAACATGGAGAACATGAAGCTATCCCAAGTTATTAATTTATGGTGGGAGATCAATGCACATCACCAGATTAAGTATATATTTCAGGTTGTCTGTTCTATCATAGTATGGGAGATGTGGAAAAGGAGAAACACAATAAGACATGGGAATATAACAAGGTGATCTATCAAATTATGCATACATTGATTCAATTCATGAAAACTAGGAGGAGAAACTGCATGTACATCCCATACAAATGGGCAATGGTGGTAGAGGCTATTCACAACTATAATCCAACAATAAAGGTAACTAGAGTTATTTGGAGACCACCATATACTGGGTGGATTAAAGTTAATACTGATGGAGCATCTAAAAGAAACTTAGGAAGAAGCTCCTAGGGTTTCTGTGTGAGAAACAATAAAGCGGATATCATACAAGCTCAGGCTAAGGAGATTGATGAACCTTTAAGTGCTAATACACAAGCAGAAACAGCAACACTCTTACATGCTTTAAATTACATAAAGACATCACAACTAGACAAGGTGATTATAGAAATTGATTCTCTAGTACTTATAAACATTGAGAGTGTGGAAAGACCATGGAAAGTACCATGGAAAGTAGTGAATATTCTGTAGGAAATATGGAAGCTCATGTAAGGGAAAACATTGATTATATCACACATTTTTAGATAAGGGAACAAACTAGCCGATTACCTAGCTAACATAGCCCTATAGAAAGGGACAATTCCAGTGAACTATTTTCAAGAATTAGAATCTCAAGGAAAGAGAATAGAGAACAATGATAAACTAGTGGTAACGTATCTAAGGATCAAACAATGCAGAAAATAAACATATACTAGAAGTAGAGGAGGTGTATCAATGGAAATTTGTTCCTCAATTTCAAATCCTAAGGGAGGCGAATGATGAGGATCTGATTTTTACTAATAATTTGCTCAATTTTGCAGGTACAAAGATAAACAAAACATATCAAAATGGACAAAAGTACAACAATAAGACATTGACATCCATACAATTATAAATGGTGAGCCACTGCGGTAGACACAAAAAACAGACAACTCAAATAGAAGGGGCAACACCGACCAAATTGATGATTGAGCAGTGGTGGTATCAACATCATATGATGTTCATTCTACTTCTTAGAAATCAATGGAAATCAATAAAATCCCAACAGAGAGAGCTCACCCAACAATCACAGGGATACGATATATAAACCAAACAAACAGAGTTCAGAACAACAAAAAGTAACACAAAATGAAGGAAATCAAAAAGAGAGGATGAAGGACATACCTTGGTGGCAGGATCTCGGCATCAAGTTAGAAATGGTCCTAACCAGGACAAAATCGGTGAGGAGATGGCTGACCATGAAGTGTCTGGACAGTTCCAATTTCAAATTTCATTTTAGTTCTTTTAGAAATAGAATTTATTTGGTTTGTTTATTTTATTTATTTATTTATTTATTTTTGTAGGGTCAATTTTGATCCATATTTTGAACATTAGCCCAATGGGCATGAAATTAATAAATGGCTTGATGGCCAAAACGTGTTAAAAAAAAATTCTTCTTTGGATAATTTGCATCAAAATTTCAAGAATCCTCTCCACAAATGTTGAAATTCATGCAGGAACTTAGAAATATAGATGATTCTTCTTCTATACTCTTTTATTCTTCTCTCTCTTTTCCACTTATATTTTATTTTTCCTCTGAAGGATTCTTTGTCTTAACAATTTTGTCAACCTGCAGGTTGTTACTGTTAGAGTTGTTGGAGGTTCTGACCTTTTCAAGATATTAGAGCAGCTTGGTAATACTTGTTAGCTTAACTAGATTATATACTAAACTTGGAGTTAGGATGATGAAATGTGCTACATCAACTTATATTAGAGCTCATGTTTCTAGCTCAGTATCTGAAATTCCTCGCAGTATTAGGAAAGATTTGAAGTGTGGAACGATGAGTTCACTAGCCATGAGCACTGAACTGTGTTTTGATTTAAAAAATGAAAAGACCTTTCCACTAGAAAGGCATACGTAGTCTTATGGTTATAGCTCCATGCTAGCTGTTGAAATGTACCTTTTTCTGCCCAACTTTAATGCTAAACAATCTTTGAGGTCATGCATGTCCCTTGGTTCCCTATATGTGTCTATTAACTAACCTATATAAAAGAATTTCTTGAGAATGATAACATTTTGATCTTTATAATATTTGTGATGCAGTTACAAATGACTATGGTTACGTTTTCTCTTAAAATCATCTTGTAGCACATAAAGATGGCAAGCTTATTGAGAACAGGTAATTTTACTGACTTGAATTTGATATCATATCTCTATAATATTGCTAGTGAGTGCATATTCACTTTGTGACAAAACAAAATCTTCAGATACTGTCTATATCAACTCAAAACAACATCTTTGTTGCCACTACTTAAGCACTTCGTACCAAGTTTAAACTAGATAATAGTCTTATGAAATATGGAACTACCGAACAACTTGAAGAAATTTTCTTTCTTCCCATCTTCAATGTGCATCGCTTCTTTCGTTCTCCTTAGTTTTTAATTAGCAGGGTGATTTGTTTTGAAATGACATAACTCCCGGAGTGCGTGTAGAGCTTGAAGCGATATCCTGGGGACGAGAAGCTTAAGGTTAGTCAATGTGTTTTTCTTATTTAACGAGGAAATGCTTTGTTTTTGTAATAGTGCAAAGAGGGGAGCATACCCAACCAAGTGCAGTTCGATAAAGGCTTAGTGATCCTTCTAATTATTTGTTGTTTAACTTATGGAGAATAATTTCATTGAAGTGATAAATTAGTCTCTCCGTGATATCTTTATCTATAAGGTAAAGGATAATTTGCCTAAGAGCAAAAAGGAGAGATTACTATGTAATTTGTACTTTTTGGAAAAACTACTCTGACGTGGTATTTCGTAAGGTTCGAAGCAATGTTTATGATAGTTTACGAAAATCTGAAAACCAAGTTATTACACATTCCATAAAGAGATAATTGTGTGTGTATGTTGCATATAATTGGGTGGGACTTAATGTTTATAGTTAGGTTCACCCAATTTGAAGTAGAAATGAGTTTATATGTAGATTGCCAAGAAATATCTTGATGGGATGCAAATGACATGCAGGAATTTATTAACTTTACCCTCCATTACATTACTGACTTGGAAATTCCAATAAAGAGGTGAGCATATCAAAGTCTGTGTTGCTTGGATCCTCCAAAAATGCCGCCACACTCATGCCATTCTACCAGATCCTTCATAAATTGTTTTTGGAGGACCCAGCACACACCCGACGACATTTTTTAAGGATCCAAGCAAACATAGATCAAAGGTTGAATCATCTGCTTCGTTGTGGCAAACTTCTTAATCATTCTTCTTTGCAGAGGAACACTCATTGAATTTAGAAGTGGCATGCTAAATGTGTCACCTATTGGGAGGAACTGTAGTCAGGAAGAAAGGGATGAATTTGAAAAGTATGACAAGGTATAGATAATTTCTCTAGTATTGAATATATGTTTTGCATTAATGTACCTCCGATAGATTTTTTTTTCTATGATTTAAAGACAATTGAAACTATAATTGGGTACAGAAGATATGGGAAACTATGGTATCAGTGCTTAGAGAAAAGTTTGCACATTTTAATCTTAGCTTCTCCATTGGAGGCCAAATTAATTTCGATTTAAGCATCCTTAAGCCTATTCTTGTGCTCATTGACCGTTGAATGTTTTAAGTATATTACTGACAGATGATTTGGGGATCTTGGTCATGACAGGTTTTCCCCCAAGGTTGGGACAAGACTTATTATTTGAGATACCTTAAAGAATTTAATGAAATTCACTTTTTCGGAGACAAAACATACAAGGTAATCTTTAGTTACTATCGTGCTTGAAGCTTTCTTTTCATGTTCGCATTGATATAAGAGTTGTGATTTTTATTGGATAGGGAGGAAATGACCATGAGATCTATGAGTCTGAGAGAACTGTGGGTCACACAGGTCCGCCTAAAACTTCATTCTTTTGATGTTTGAATAGTTATTCTCTTGCATAATTACTAGGGGAATCACATTACCTGCTATTTGTTTTCTTTTATCTTTTTCCAGTTACTAGCCCGGAGGAGACATTGAAACCATGTTCTTTTCTATTCCTCGACAAGATAATAGAAGTTCTTGAGCTTGTTGTTGTTCTCTAATACACGATTGCATGTTTGTATTCTATGCACGACAGAAATGAATAATTGCAATAATTCTTGTATTGAATTTTCTCATCAAAATTATAACATGACTGTAGTACTTTTTCTTGAAATCCAAACTTTGCATCCAAATAGGTAGCTCAATAATAGTCTCTTTGAGCCGAGAAAGCTTGCAGAGAATTCAGTTGTGTATGTTAAAGTTTCAGTCTTTTTTTTGAGCTAGACAACATTCTGCTTCGTCAAATATAAATGAGATATACTGATGATATACCCTCTCATGAGTAGTAAAATGAATTTACCAGAACAGAGTAATTCATGGGATCAATAGGTGAGACTCGATTGTCATGAGTGCTGGCAATTCGAACTCTTTTTTCTTGTCATGGATTGTGGATTTGTCAGTGTTGAAATTTTTGTGACAGTTTTGAGTTTTCTTTTTGATTTTTCAAGAATCATCATTTACTTTTAAGAGAGTTTTGTTTTGTTCTCTCTATGATAATCCTTTTGGTGAGAGGAGTTCTTTTCTTTAAACAACTCTTTTTTTTTTACTCTCAGCATAGCTATCTACAATATAACAAGATTGGTACAATGGGCAATGAATTAGGATTGGTTGAAGTTGTGAAACACCACTATTAGAAAAAGAATAATAACCCTATTGCCCACTAATTAATATAGACTTCAACCAAACAGATCCCTTAGAGCTAATTCATCATCCACCTGGAAGTGTATCCTTAATTGATGAAAACTTGTAACAAAGCTACCTCATATGTCGTCAATAATGGTTGTTCAGTAAACTTTTGGCATGATATTTGGATACCTTTTCATAAATAGCATTAGAAATTGTATTCAAGGTCCTCTAAATCGAGATGAGAAAAATATTAAGATCAAAGACCTTTTCATCAATGGGGTTTAGAATTTTAATAGATTATCCTTCTCCTTACCCCAGTCCCTCATTTTTTCTATACACAATACTTGTGTCCCTAGCACGAGATCCATTGATGATAAAATCGTGTGGCATCTAACTTCGGATGGTCTATTCACAACAAAATCTGCTTACACGTTCTTAGACTTCAAAGAGGATATCTTTTGAAAATTTAATAAGTTTTCTTAATTTCTTTCAAAAAATTAAGTGGCGACTCTCTTTGAAAATCGTTCTTTCTTTAAAACTTAAGTTAAATTGATTTTTGAAAATTAAAGTCTTTCTTTATTTTACGATAAAATAGAAATGACAACTCTACTGGGATTTAATTAAGTTCTAACCATAATTACTTGACTATTTGACTTTTTATTGATAATCGCTGAATTGTTTTATCTATGCTTTACTTGTTATAATTTCTATTAACTGTCATTTTGCATTCGTGGCATCTTCCGTCACTAAGACATTAAGTGCAGTATATTAAAGAACAGTTTTGTGATACCATAGCTGGTCTTTTTTATACATAACTCTTTACGGAATGACTGACAATTTATTGGTTAGTCATGCGTTCAATGGTTGTCATAGTTCCAGCCTAAGTTGTCTGCTTGAGTTCTCGGTCTTTCAAAAGTCATTCTTAGTCAACTAGCGTAGAGCGAAACCAAATCCCTCAATTTAGCGCATTTGAACTAGATGACCCAACACCCAAGGTGTGTTGGGCCCATTAGAAGCCCACCTTGTGTCTATTTGGCCCATTGGTCAATAAAAAGACAATTATACCTATATGTTTAAATTTAAAGGATGTATACGTCGTTTGGCAAACCACTGTTTCTTGGGGTAGAGAGTTTTAATTGTTTGTTGTAGTCGAAGAATGAGCTTTACAAGCTGCTATTCCATCCAAAAGCGTGGACATGCAGAGATGACAAGAATTCAAGGACACATATCTTCTTTGGAAGCATAACTTAGGATTGTACCCCTGACTGATTATTCTCCCGATACATGAAGATCTTTCTCGTGATGCATGAACATAACACTTCCTTGAGAACAGCAACATATGATGACTTTTATGTGATGCATGAAGATAATGCTCCTTCCGACTGCTGAGTGCTCGCAGCCTGCAACTGCTTAGTGCTCGCGACTCGCGACTCGAAGGTCTGTGCTCATAGTCTCCATTCCTTCGTTTGTGGGGATTGTGCTTTCCATGTTTTTTTTCACATTCCCTGTTGGCTCATCAATTAACATACCCTCCTCTCGGTTTTGTCCTTGATGTTGTTTATGAATCGACTGTTTTTGAATATGGAGTGATGAGCATCCCCTTAAAAGACACTTCCCTGTCAATCTTTATCGTGTATCTGCTCTCTCGTATGGTTTCCTCCATCTCGATTTCATTTTTTGTTGCCGCATCTTTGTTACAAATTATTCTAACTGACTTTTCTACCAATTATTGGTTTTTAAAAAATCAAATAAAAAATAATACAACATATGCACTATACCTAATTAGTATCATCCTAAAACAATAATTGGACCGAGTAAATCTAATGTATTACTTCGCATTTTCTTATTACTTGTATGGTTTCAAGGCCTCTGATAAAAATGTATCAACCATCAATAACATGCTTCTGATTTGCTGGTAGGTGTTACTGTTAGTTTGTAATCAGTAATGTCTTGTACGGCTGATTGTTGTTCTTCTTGTTTTTTTCACTTTTTTATCGATCACACACTGGAGGTTGCAATAATGTTTTGTTAGTTTTCTAAATCTTTCGGTTGTTGCAAATTGCTATGATGCCTACTGGTAGCTGGACTTTAGTTTGTAGCAAACTCTATTTTAGGGCTGGACAAAAGTTTGTTGAATTTTCTAGTGTTGTTGTCTTGACTCTTGATAGTCTTTTTATTCTTAAACTCGACTAGTTTGTTAATGTTGCTGCCGGCTAGACTGCTTGGAAAAGAATTATCAGTTTTGTTTGGATATCTTAGTCAATCATATGGTAATTTGCAAGTTAAATGTTTGTTGAAATTTGAAGGCAAAAGCCAAACTATATGGCATAGATTGTTGGAGTTTGGAGAGTATTGTTGAGTGTTAATTGTTATAGAAGTTAATGTTGATTGTTGTATTATTTGAACAACAACACAACCACAAGCCACAACCTAAAGACCACTATTAATTAAATTTTGTTTAATCGAAAATCTAACCAAAATAAACAAAACCAAAATTGTAATAATCGAATCGAACCGAATTTATTTTATTCTGGTTTGGTTTCACATTTTTGCCAAACCAAAACTAGAAAAATTGAACCGAAATTTACAAATCGAACCGAACCGACCGAACACCCAGCCATAAAAAGGGACAAGTAAAAAATTAAAATTGGACAAGTAAAAAGGGACAGAGAGAGTAATAATTTAACATATAGTAAATATATATTCCCTCAGTCCTAATTTAAGTTTGACTAGGCACGAAGTTTAAAAAATTAAAAGAGTCTTTTGAATTTTATGATCTCAATAAAAGATGTGTATAGTCTTTTAGATCTTGTGTCTTAAATTTATCATGTAGAATATTATAATTAGAAAACTTACAATATACAGACTTTTTTGGAGACAAAATAAAAAAAGTAAAATACTTAAATTGAATCATATAATATTAATTACTCCCTTTGTTCACTTTTACTTGTCATATTTAGTTGACACACACATTTAAAAATAATAATCAACATAGTATTTTACTAGATTATTTCTAATAATTAGTACTTAATATTTTGTATTAGATCTTGGAAAATAATTTTGGAAATAAATAACTAATGCTAAAGGATAAAATATAGAAGAAAAATAATTATCTTTTCTTAATATGTTAAAAAGGACGATAAAAAAGAAAAATCTATTTTAAAATAGTGGACAAGTAAGTGAACCGTATTAATTAACCATGAATAAATGACAAATTTTTTATTTTTTTGATCTCCAATCCAGTGTCCGATTCCATATTGAAGCCTGACTAAATCTAAATTCACAACGAAAAACCCCACATTATGAGTAAAGTACACCCTAACAAAGACAATTTCATACCCAAAAAGATTTAGGGTCGATTTGAAAAGCCACTTGGTAATTGAAATTAGTGTAATTACTAGAGTAGTAATTACCAGCAATTCACAGATCTGAAAATTGGAGAGTGTAATTACCCTTGTCAATTACACACAAACCAAGTAATTACATGATCAACCAAACAGAACATACAATGTAGTTACACCCAATTATATCAAATCCAATTACCAAAATGATTTTCCAAACAGATTCTTAAATCCGAAACATCTGATTAAGAATAAGAAGCACTTACTATTCCCAAATTTATAAGATTTTAGCAACATTATGACAAAAATGAATGAGTTGGAACAATATAATTGGATACTAGTTGAAAGAAACCACATAACAAATATTCAAACATATAGATCTTAAAAAAAGCTAGTGGCACTCTTTGAGTAAAAACACCTCAACCCGGTATCCCAATATCCACACTATAAATTACTCAAAGGCAATTTGATCTCAGATCTGCATCCAATTCTCCAAGCCAATTTTTGCTGAGGTAAGCCAATAAATGCACAATAAAACGGTGAAAAATTGCTCACTTGAATGTCTCTTCTTCTTCAATCGGTGTAAATTTTGCATTTTTTGTAACTGATTTTGCTTCATTTTATCATCCTGTTGAATACTTTTTTTCTAGTGAGTACGCAATGTGTCACCGCTCGTTGTGTTGTACAAATTAGTACATCTATATATTGCGATTATATAATTGAATTTGTTTCATTTAATATTTGTGAAATCCAATGTATTGGTTCGCATTTGCTTCTTACTTGTATGGTTTCAAAACCTCTTGTAAAAAATGTATCAACAATCAATAACATGCTTCTGATTTGCTGGTAGGTGTTACTGTTAGTGTTGATTGTTGATTTATTTGAACAACAACATAGCCACAAACCACTGTTAATTAAATTTGGTTAAACAAAAAACCAAACCAAAATAAACCGAACTGAAATTGTAATAACCGAACCAAATCGAATTTATTTCAGTTTGGTTTGGTTTCACATTTTTGCCAAATCGAAATCTAAAAAACAAACCAATATTTACAAACCGAACCGAACCTACCAAATGCCCAACCCTATACCCAATAATTCTAAAACTTGGAAACTTCGAATGTGTCTTATTTGTTGTTTCCTCTCTCACAATAATGGTCCCAAAAATCTGTATAGTTATATAAATGGGTGTTATTAGTTGTATTGTATTGTTAGTTTAGTAGTAATGTATGTTTTGATTGTTATTTAAATTTTGTTATATCATATCATTTGAATTCATATCAAATAACAAGGAAAAAACTCTTTTTGTGTAACAACCGATTTGATATTAATTGTATCATTACTTTAATATTTTCTTCTCATTTTGTTTTTAATTATCATTCCATCCATTTCAAAACAATTGAATTGTTGGGGTGTTTCACACCTTTAAAAAAAGAAGATTAGGACATAAATTACATATTATTTTTCATTTTTGCCTTTATTAATTATTGTCAAATTACTCTTTAGAATAATTCAAAGCAATAAAAGTTTCTTGATCTCATTACGTAGAAAATTCAAATGAAAGAATACTCTAAAAGTAGTTTTGAAGATTCAACAATTAAGTTAATTTAAAATATGAAAAATGTTTTAACAATTCAATTATTTTGAAACGGGAATATTTAATAATTCTAATTATCCTTTACCTTATACCATAATACTTTACTACATACCCTATTCTCTTGTAGAATTATCATCAACATTACCTTACGTAACCACGAAAAGCGATTCCACCTATTCAAACTTAGTACAATACAATATAATACTATATATGACAAATTATAAAAAAAAGAAGAATATGTTGCACAACCAACCACATAGAGTCAACATATAATGGGACATAGATCTAAAAACTTATGTGGGCAGCCTTTCAGTGAAAAGAACACAACCACACCACAAATCCCAATATCCACATTCGATCTCAAATCTGCGTTCGATTCTCCTTACTAAATTCTATATTTGTCCTTTTCTAATAATATTTTACATTTATAGGAGATAAATTACATTATTTTAAAGAAAATTTGGGATAATAAAAGAACAATAATAAAAATATTTATGTTCTTAATAGACGTGTATTATCTCACCACATTCCCTTAATATGATACATAATTTTTTATCAGGACTATATAGTGTGGACACGTGACTTTTAGTTCGTTGGATGATTAACATAAAGTTGACCTCAACTCCTCAAGTCATATATTTTTTTTGTCTTGATTTATTTTTAGTTAGTTTAAGGAATTTATACTTTATTTTAGAATAAATAATTTATGATCACATAAATATTTGTGATTTATTTTAGACTATAAAATTAAAAAATATTTTTAAAAATAAAATCATATCAAATAAAATTATATCATATAAATTGAAACATAAGAGTAATTAATGAGCAATGTTCATAAGTCATAACTGAGAAAGACTTCCAACCGTAAAAAGTGCATCATGTAAATTTTCATGAAATCGCAAGTTACAATAGATAATAATAAAAATGATCCCTTATTTTTTGTAATATGTTCAAAATAGTCTCTTTAAGTGTCAAGTGAACAATTTTTGTCCTATAAGTTTGTCAAAGTAAGTATTTTTGTTTTATCGTCAATTATTTATCAAACTCTGATTCATAAGTTTAAACGAAATGGAGAAACATCTAGAAATTTGAAGAAACCACAGCACAAGAAACTACACCATTATTAATTTATTATGTATATTTTATATTTCTATTAAAATAAAAAAAAATTAATTAAAAAGCCTTCAAAAATAAAATAAAGGGCACAATTAAAATAGAACTTGGGATAGTAAAAGGTGCTGCTTCCTTGAGGGAGAAGTCAAAAATACTTTCATCGTTTCAAATTTGCCGCCGGAGTACCCCTTTTCTGGTAAGTTTCTCTTTTAGGCTTTTCCGATGGCATATTTTTAGGGGCATTAACATGATTACTTTTTTTCACAGATTGATGAAAAAGTAAACAGAAGAAGAACAAACTGATTTGCTCTAGCCGGCATTACATAACTCTTTTCCCATTTCCGGTACGTTTTCATCTTCTTCTAAGGTTTATGGATGTTTTAAAAGAATTAGGCATTAACATGGTGAAATCCGTGACAGTTTGATGAGAAGCTAAACGAAGAGCGATGCCGTTGTTTATGTCGGATGAGGAATACGAGCGGTGCTCGCAAGATGCCGGTTTGGTAGCGGTGAAAGCTGATGAAGCCGTTCGCGATTTACACAATCATCTGGAAAATGTGAAAGCACAGGCTGATGCTGCATCCATTTTAGCTGAACAGACGTGTTCTGTTCTTGAACAGAAGTATGTCTCGCTCAGTTTTGAGTACTCCGCGCTTCAACTACAGTACTCTGAGCGCCTATCTGAACTCTCTCAAGCACAAGCCGAGAAACAGCAAGCTTTCATCCAATCTGTGAGTATATTATGACCTACCCTATCCTGTATGTATGATTATCATAGGACCTACTTTATAGACCCTAACAAATACTAGAAATTATTCCAGAACATGATTTCTAGGATAAGACATATTGATGAAAACATTCCAGGAAAGGTATAGTAATTTTGTCTATACTGAACGCATCCAAAGTTCTTTTTATTTGTTGTTTGATTGTTTTTTGGAACATGTAAACAGATTGGAAAGGATGGAGATGTGGACCGGTTATCAACAGAGGCTTCAGAACTCCGGAAAACAAAGAGGCAATTGATGGAATTGGTAGAACAGAAAGACTTGGAGATCAGTGAGAAAAATTGCACTATCAAAAGCTATCTTGATAAGATAGTTCACTCTACTGATATTGCTACAAATAGGGAAGTACGGGTCCGGGACTTGGAGACTGAAGTGTCACGCTGTCAGGCTTCTTGTTCGCGGCTTTTGCAGGAGAAGGAGCTTGTTGAGAGGCATAATGCATGGCTTAATGACGAGTTAACATCAAAGGTCAATGGTCTCATGGAGCTGCGTAAAGCTCATTCTGAGCTTGAGGCTGATATGTCTGTCAAACTTGTTGATCCCGAGAAAAACTTTATTGAATGTGATAGGTGTTTGAAGAGAAAAGAGGAACAAGTGAGGGAAATGGAGTTGAAGTTGATTTCTCTAGAGCAAGATTTATTATCCGCCAAGGATGTAGCGGCTGCAAAAGAGGACCAAATGTCTGGTGAAATTGCAACGTTAAACAAGCTAGTGGAGTTGTACAAGGAGAGCTCCGAGGAATGGTCTAAAAAGGCAGGAGAACTTGAAGGAGTAATTAAAGCTCTGGAGACTCATAAAAACCAAATAGAGAATGACTATAAAGAGAGGCTCGAGAAAGAAGTATCTGCAAAGATAGAACTAAAGGAGGAGGTTGCATGTTTGAAAAATAAGCTTGTGAAAAGCGAAGCGGAATCAAAAAAAGGAGAAGATACATTGAAGCTTCTTCCTTTGAGTTATTTTTCTAGTGAATCATTGCCAAACTCAGTTGAAGATGGTGACATGGTTGAGGATGATCGGATGGTCGTACCTAGTCTGCCTATTGGTGTTTCAGGAACCGCATTAGCCGCTTCACTTCTTCGGGAGGGTTGGAGGCTGTCTAAGATGTACACCAAATATCAGGAAACTGTTGATGCACTACGACATGAACAATTGGGAAGAAAACAAGCTGAAGATGTACTAGAGCGAATACTCTGTGATATAGAGGAGAAAGCTGGAGTTATCTTGGATGAGCGAGCGGAGCATGAAAGATTAAAAGATGCTTACTCTGTGCTAAGTGAAAAGCTGCAGCATTCCCTCTCTCAGCAAGCTGCTTTTGAGAGGAATATTCAGGAATTCAATGCTGATATGAGAAGGCATGTCCGTGATTATGCTGTTGCTCAGGCAGATATAGTTGACCTCCAAGAACAGGTGACAGTGCTTTTAAAGGAATGTCGTGATATACAATTCCGTGGTGCATCTGTGGGACCTACAAATGACAATTCTGTGGTGTCAAATTCTTCAGTTATGTTTGGTGCTGAGTCTAATGCTGATGATGTTGGAAGGCTGTTGAGCTACAAGGACATAAATGGCCTGGTTGAACAAAATGTCCAGCTAAGAGGCCTAGTTCGGAGCTTTATTGACCAGATTGAGAACACAGAGTCAGAGCTGAAGGAAAAGTATGAGAAGGAGCTTCAGAAGCATGTTGACAAAGCTACCTCCCAGGTTAATGCGGTACTGGCAAAAGCGGATGAGCAGGCTACGATGATTAAATCACTCCATGCATCTGTGGCGATGTACAAAAAGCTCTTTGAAGAGCATACAGTTGTTTCTTCTGATACTCTATCTGAAAATTTAGCAGAGTTACCTGATTCTTCACATGAAGTTTTAGGGAGAGCACAAGAACGGGCTTTTGAGCGTGTAAAATGTCTTGAAGAAGAGTCGTCAAGATTACGGAGCGAGATTATTTCTCTTCGGTTAGAGCGGGATAAGTCAGCTCTGGAAGCACAGTTTGCTCGAGATAAACTTGACAGATATATGAAAGATTTTGAACTCCAGAATGAGGAGCATAATGTTGTGATCACGAGAAATGTTGAGTTCTCACAGTTGATAGTTGACTACCAGAAGAAGCTGCAAGAAAGTTATGAGTCATTGAATGCTGCTGAGGAACTTTCTCAAAAGCTAAAACTGGAGGTGTCTATTCTAAAGGAAGAAAAGGGTATGCTGGTAAATGCCGAAAAGAGAGCTTCGGATGAAGTACGTAATTTGTCACAAAGGGTGCATAGTTTGCAGGTCCATTTAGATACATTGCAGAGAACTACGAACATTCGTGACGAGGCAAGAGCTGCTGAGAGGAGAAAGCAAGAAGAGTATATTAAGTTTATTGAGAAAGAATGGGCTGAAGCTAAGAAAGAATTGCAAGAACAGCGTGATATTGTTCGAAACCTTATACCTGAGCGAGAAGATGCTCTAAAGAATGCATTGAGACAAATTGAGGAAATGAGGAAGGAATTGGCTAGCGCTTCACATTCTGTGGCTGCTGCTGAAGCTAGAGTTGTTGTTGCCGAAGCGCGATCTGCTGATTTAGAGGAAAAATTGCAAGCTTTGCAAAAAAAGGTTTCTGAAAGAGCTGATGAAGGTGTTCCTTCCTCTTCTACTGAACTTTTTGACAACATGGATTCTGCTGAAGAAGTTAAAAGACTCAAAGAGGAGGTGCAGGTTAACAAAAATCATATGCTGCAATATAAAAGCATAGCTCTGGCAAATGAAGAAGCATTAAAGCAGATGGAATTGGCCTATGAGAACCTCAACGTAGAAGCTGATAATTTGAAAAAATCAATGGAAGAGGAAGCATTTTTGCTTAGGAAGCATGTTGATGAAATATCCAGTCTGAAAGAAGATACCTCTGCTAAGACGACACAAATCTCACATTTGGAGGCTCAAATAACTGCTTTGAAAAATGATTTGGAAAAAGAGCATCAAAGATGGTGTGCTGCTCAAGATAATTATGAGAGACAGGTAATTCTGCAGTCAGAAACAATTCAAGAACTGACTAGAACATCTCAAGCTTTGGCAACCTTACAAGAAGAGTCATCTGAGCTCCGTATATTGTCAGATATTCTAAAATCCGAAAGTAATGCATTGAAGGCCAAGTGGGAGGCAAAATTGTCGATGCTAGAAGTGTCAAAAACTGAAGCTGAGAAGAAATACACTGAGGCTAATGAACAGAACAAAATATTACTGGACCAGCTTGAGGGTTTGCATATTAAACTGGCTGAGAAGGACCGTATATCTTCAGGTATAACTGCTGGAAGCACAGTGTCCGAGGGTGATGATGGGCTGATAAATGTTGTGAACTATCTAAGACGGTCCAAGGAAATTGCAGAAACAGAAATTTTTTTGCTCAGACAGGTAAAACTTCGGTTGCAATCACAGCTTGAGAATGCTTTGAGGAGAGCGGAGGTAGCAGAAACATCACTTAATTCTGAGCGGGAGAATTCAAGAGCTCAGGTTTTAAGTGAAGAGGAGTTTAAATCACTGCAGCTTCAGGTTAGAGAATTGAACTTACTTCGTGAAATCAACTTGCAATTGAGAGAGGAGAACACGCACAATGTTGAAGAATGCCAGAAACTTCGCCAAGCTGCCCAGAAGATGAAATCTGAATTAGAGGATCTGGAGAAGCTTCTTAATGAAAGACGACCTGATGTAGAAGCTTGTAGGAAAGAGAATGAAATGCAGAAGCTTGATAAAGAGAAGCTTGAGAGGAGGGTTAGTTGGTTGAGAGGTATAAGAGTTTTGACCTAGAAGAATATGCAAGTCTGAAAGAAGCTGCTTCACAGATGCAGGTGAACCTGAGAGAGAAAAATGTAGAACTTGAGAAAATTAAGAAAGCCATGTCTGAGCAGCAGAATCTGGTAGCTGACTTAGAGCAAGACCTTTCAAGGAGCAGAACAGAATTGAGTCAGAGAGAATCGAGAATCAATGAGATTTTGCAAACTGAGGCCTCGCTGAGATCCGAAGTTGATAAACAAAAAAAGTTCACAGGTCTAATGAAGAAAAGGGTTGACAACTTGTTGAAGGAAAAGGAAAGGGCAGACAGCTTATCAACTGCTGATGCTGCAGATGAACAGGCTCTGAAAGATGAAGAAAAGGAGAAAAATACCAGAATCCAGGGGCTTGAGATCACAGACCGTCTTAGAGAAGATTTGAATCAAGAGAGATCAAGGCGCTTGAAGATGCAAAAGGCAATAGGGGATTCCTATGAGACTATGAATCAGCAACGGTCCAAGCTATCAGATGAAATCGACAAGCATAAGCAGGCTCTGAAGATGCTTACCGATGAAGTTGAGAAGATAAGGCAAACCAAAGGCAGTCAAACAGAGGGCAAGTCATTGGATCAACTACTTTCTGGGACTCACTTAGAGGATTTTACTGCTGCATATCTTCAGGCTGTAGATGACTTTGAACGGGTTGCACGTAATGAGCTCGGGGTTTCTGGTGCTGGTGAAGCTTCTGCTCCAGATGCTTCTCTTTCTGCCTCTGTTGTTCCAGGCCCAGCAGCTACGCTTCCGCCACCAGCTAGCTTGTTGACTTCCCTTCCTGCAGTTGGAAAAACAGAAGAAGAAAGAAGACTTGTTTTATCGAAGATAACCTCCGAAACTTGTAAAACCAGAAGGAAGTTGGTTCGACCTGGCATCACAAAGCTAGAGGAACCTTTAGTTGTTGGAGAGATGCAAGATACAGATGAATCCACCAACAGTAGGAAGCATTTGCCACCTCAAAAGGCAGAAAATCTATATAATGCCACATTACCAACTCAACCACCAATTCGCAAGCGCCTATTTGCAGCCTCTACCTCAGAGTTACAAGAAGAGACTCCTGCCATGGATGAAACCTGCTTAGATGTGGCTCAACCAGTGCGTAAGAAGTCCAAACATCTAGAGGCACCTCAAGAAGGTGGTGAAGATAAATCTGCTGATAATGTAGAAAATTCAGAATCTCTGCCTACTACGGAGGAACGTGATGCTGGAGATGAAACCCAAGGTTTGAAAGAGGAAGCCAGTGATATTGTGAAGGATGAGACTACACTTTCTGGCGAGCAGGTTGAAGAGCCGTCAGTTGTTGCAACAAATCAGGCTGAGTCACAGGTTGATAGAACAGATATTGCAGATGATACTTTTGTCAGTTCTAATGAAGTGTCTACCCCAGATAATGAATTAACATTTCAGGTGCAACAAAAGAGCGAGCAGCTAGCGATGGATGAAAGGGAAGAGGGAGAGCTAATTGCTGATCCTGAAGATGTTGGAAACCTTGATAGCATTTTATCAATGGGAAGCCCAGAAAATTTGGAACCTCAGACTGATGACTTAGCTGGTACTGATGAAGACCTCTTGCTTACTCCAACAGACCCCGGGGAGATAGAGTCTTCTCAGCTCCCAGATGATGATAAGAATGGTGAAGTTGAAGCGACAGAAGAGCTAGCTGAAAGTTCTGAGAAGTTGAATGATGGTGGTGACCAGGTTGCTGCAGAAACTGATCAGGCTGTGGATACTGTTACTGGTGAGAAACCATCAAGCAGTCCAGTTGATAGTAGCAATTCAAAAGAAGGGGGTCTGGATGAAAGTGCTGCTGCTGAAACAGAAAGGAAACAGGTTTCACCTGTCAATAGGAGCTCAAGAGCTATAAACTTAAATGAGAGGGCTAGAGAAAAGGCTTCTATTAGGCAGGCCGCTATGCTTTGCTCTATATCAACAAGAGGCCGTGGGCGAGTTCTTCGAGGTCGCGGTGGGCACAGTGCTTGTGGTGGTCACGATCCAATCTCTGGTTCACAGGGTTAATCATTTTCACTATCACCTTCCATACATGTAAGTTATAACATATCTCCTAGGCATTTTATAGATTAATTTCATGCCATCTCACTTATTAAAAAAAATCAATTTCCTGCAACACAGGTTGTGCTTTTTTAAGCAAAACTGTAAATCACATGCTTCAAATTCGAATGGATTTTTAATGCTATTGTGTGAGTTCTATGAATTTATTTTGACTTGCCTATGTTATGTTCTACCTTCTCGGTATCCTTTTGCCAAAATATGAATATGTGAGATCATTATTCCAGACCAATCCAAATTTTACAGTTATACAATGTCTCACTTAGTTGAAAAGAGGAAAATGATTACAGAAGATGATATGGTACTATTCCCAATTTATTCAATCAACATGGTGAGGAATGAAGACTTAGGAACAACCTTTTTTGTCTCACTTGGAATTCTGCCGAATTTTCAAAAGAGTGATAATTTCATTTTACTTGGCTCTTGTAAAATTTTAGAGCTACTTAACTTGACCCTATACAACAAGTACTGTCATGAGCTCATTATGGTAATTCCTGCACTCTTCATGTGGCAATTCTAGACCTGAGAACCTGCTCAAGATTCAGCTGGTTGGGGGTGACTAAGAGATGGATGGGAACTGTACTCTTTTGGCAAGATGTCTACAAAAAAAGGTCCCCATATCCCCCTCCCCCCACCTCTCTCTCTCTGTCTTCCTAAAGGAACTTACTATCTGTTATTTTAGAGGTGGTGATACCTTTAATTTCTGTTTTTGGTTTTATTTTCCCTTTCTAGTTTCTTGGCTTTCAGTTTTTCCTTTCTCCTTTCCTCTCCGCTGAAACAGATGGGGGTTTCTATTATTTCATTAAAAGAAAAATAGCTGGGGGTTTCTATTATGTCATTAAAAGAAAAATAGCTGGGGGTTTCTATTTCCTTTCATCGACCTACGGTTCTCATGAATTCACTTGGATGCACGTTTTGTAATCAATACACTTTTTTTTTTGTTGCAGCATTTGAATAAATTTAGTAATATTTTAGTTTGATCAGTTAGTGTTTAATTTATAAGAAGCATGTTTATGTTCTTGTAATATTTTTATCCTAAAATTGCTGAATACTCTCTTTGCCCTGCTACTTCTATTTGTGCAGACTTGTACTTGTGTGATGACTGGTATTAAAGATTTCTGAATATTGTGGTATCTGAATTTGTTTCAAACCCTTTTGCAATGCATAGGTTATCTTCTGATATCATTGATATTAATTCATCTTGGAGACTCTTCATGCTAGTGCTCGGTCTTGTCACTACATTCATCTTCCAATGTAATGGTAGGGACAGCTGAGTTCCATCTATTACTTAACTATTGAAACATTGCTGCCTTCAATTTGATTTTACTTTAATTCAAAATGTTCTTGCTTCCTTTGCAGTGTTATAGGGTAAAAGAGAGTTGCCTGCTGTGGAAGGAAATCAATTATGAAGTTTTGACAAGTTTCTTTTGTGATGAAACTCAACCTTGATGATGTTCTTGGTTTTCTGATGACCTTCTTTCTGTTTGGAGAAGATGTTGTCCATGTTTAATGGACTGTTTGGCTGTCCTTGCACGTTTTGTGGCCATTTATGGCGCCCTATGCCATGGTCAGGGTTCTTGCCCTTCTGTAATTAGTGTTTCACTACCTCTGGCTAAAGTTCATGCTTTATGCCATATGTGACGTTTATGTTTTCTATACAATGCTATATTCTGCGAATATGAAACAGATTGATATTTGTAAGGTTCAAGCTCATACTAATCCTCAATCCCAAACAGGTTTGCGATCGGCTCTATACATTCTCAATCCCAAGCTAGTGGAGTGTATGTTACTTGCGTTTCACAATTTTTGCATAACCTGATAGTGTCATATATAACCATTCTTGTTCTATTTTTTTTTTTTTTACAAGGAACTGCCTCAATTTAAGATTATCGATTTAGCTTTACTTCAGTTTTTACCATAAATAGAATTAGGGTGTGTTTGGTACGAAGGAAAATGTTTTCCTGGAAAACAAGTAAATTTTTGACTTATTTTCTCATGTTTGGTTGGTGAGTATAGAATATTTTCCGGAAAAGATTTTGTGTTTGATTTATGAATGAAAAATGTTTTTGAGAAATATATTTTATTTTTACTAGAGTAGAAATTAATTTTTGAAATTGAAAATATTTTTTACAAACAAGCTTTAATTTTTTTTGGGGGGTGGGGGGTGGTTGGTGGGGGGAGGGTCGAGGATAAGGGTGAAAAAATAAAAGTTTGAAGTAGAAAATATTTTTTAAAAACAAACTTAATTTTTTTAAGGGGGTGGGGGCTTGATCATGATCGACAAACATATTATTCTTCGTTGATAATTCGTCGGTCCAGAAACTCTCATCGATCTTGGGGAAATTTTCCGATGACGACTCTATTTTTTCTTCCTTTATAATCACCATTTGATTATCATCTACTATTAATGTCACACTTGACATTTCGCTAGATGAAAGTGGTGGAGTTGGGGGCAATTTTGATGTGTTTTTTTAGTACTTCTACTATTAGGGGTCGTTTGGTTAGAAACGAGTTATTTCAGGATAAGTTATTCTAGGGTTAGCTATTCTGGGATAACTTATCTCACTACGTATATGAGATAACTTATCCCATCACTATGATATAAATGGTGGGATAAGTTATCCCAAATACGACAACCAAACAAAATATAAAAACTTTATCCCATCACTATTTTCTTATCCTATCACTATTTATTTCTATCCCTCACACCAAACGACCCTTAGTACTATATCTTTTCATAGCTATTTCTCGAGCTTTAATCTGAGATCTCTGATTAAAGACGAGAAATTATATTCATCTCATCTGAACTTGTTAGAGTAGAAACCATGATTGAATTGAACTACAAGGGGTAGAATAGTGTAGGGATTTATAAATTGTATTTAAAACAAAAAGTAACATTTGTAAAAGTGATAGTAGATATGAGAAAAAAATAGTATGAAGTGTAACAAAATAATAAGTTACATATAGAGAAATATTAAAAAATATATAAGATTTGTACCTTTTTACGTATGACATATATGTGTATGTACCTTGTATTTTGAACATGTTAGCATATCTAAAATTTTGAAATAACATGTTAAGAAATTATTTTAAAAAGCGATATATATATATATATATAAAGGGGTGATGTAATTCTAAGTAAGAGATTCCGATCATCCTAAAGAGAAGGGTTAAGGGCCCTTTAAAGAATTACTAAAAATAAACGTCAAACTTAGGCTAATAAAGATAACAAAATGGATAAATTTGTATGAATTATTATTTTTATTTTATTTTTTATAAGCTCTCAAAAGAAAACAAACTACAAGGTTTATAATACCGTGAGAAGCAATTGTGCTAAAAATATGAAAATGAGTAGCGATAAATATGTATAAATGAGGAAAATATTTATTTGAATTTGAACTTAAAATATTTTGGTCCTATTTGGAAAAATAAGTTGAGCCCTTTTGAGACTAAAAAAAGAGTAGTAATTTTAACAAAACTAACATTTTTGTTTTGGCCTTTTAGAATAATGCTACTTCTTTCTTTTGAAAATAATATTTTAAAAGAACTTTTGGACCCATAAATCTACATTTTTTAAGTTGTTTGGGCTTAAACCTTAAAACACTTGGTTTAAAATAAATCAAAAATAGGTACTTACCATTTGAAAATATCACTCCCAAGTTAAACTTCTTTGAAAAGCTACGCCTAAAAATATTAACAAATAACTTAATAAGAAAGAGTTGTCTAAGTTAAACGATTATCAAATGTCCAAAGGGATAAGTTTGATTTAAAATCAGGTTATTGGCAGACTTCTTCCGTGAGGGCTGATGAATATGAGGGAGGATTATCATCTCCCTTTTTGGATTTCATAAAATCCATGAATTCCTTGTACATTGGGTGGTCTGTATTGATACCACTACTACTAGCAATATTGCTAGATATAAGCTGTTTGCTTCCTTGTTGAGCGAGGATATGACCTCCTCTTCCTGTTCCTGTTCTTCCTCTTCCTCTCCTAGAGGGAGGGGGCCATGATGGTCTCATCCTGAAATTAAACAACATACTTTGTTAATTTAAGTATTCTCTAGTGAGAAAATCAGGAAGACTATTATCTTCTCCTTTTTTGTATTGGATTTCAAAATCAAAAGGTGCAAGAAGAGCTTGCCATCTAGCAAACATTTGTTTAGAAACGTCATGTTTGCAATCCTTTTTAAACATGAACTTGGCTGCTTGACAATCAGTTTTGATAACAAACTTTTGATTATAAAGATCACCTTGAAATTTTAGAACACATTTCACAATAGATAAGATTTCTTTGGCTACTGTGGCATAATTCTTTTGTGCCGGATTCCATTTTCCTGAATAAAATTGGATAATAAAATGACTTTTATTCTCCGGGCAATACTGAGTTAGTACTCCTCCGTAGCCAAGATCTGAGGCATCTGTTTCAACTGTCTTATCCCATTTTGGATTGGCCAAAGTGAGACATGGAAGGTTTTTAACCTTTTCTTTTATTCTCTTAACTGCATTAGTATGGTCATCTGACCAAGCTAAAGGATTATTCTTCAGTCTATCATAAAGGACAGCCGAATTGGAAGCTAAATCCTTTATAAAAGGAGCAACATAATTAAGGCTTCCTAAAAACCTCTGCAATTGAGTTTTGTTAGTAATAATATCAGGAAATTTAGAAGCGAATTCAATACTTCTATTTATAGGACTAATATTTCCTCTTTCTATATTGTGACCCAAGAATCTAACGTTGGTTTTAAACAATGCCATCTTAGGTTGAGATAAAACTAAACCATTTTGTGTAACAATCTTTTTGAATAGATCAAGATGTTTAAAATGGGTTTCAATATTCTTAGAAAATACTAAGATATCATCTATATAGACAATAATGAAGTTACTGTAGGGGATGAATATATCATTCATAATTTTCTGGAATTCAGAAGGAGCGTTTTTCAAACCAAAAGGCATGACGTTCCACTCATATTGTCCCATAGGAACATTAAATGTTGTTTTGAACCTATCTGATTCAGAAATTTGAATCTGCCAATAACCTGATTTTAAATCAAACTTAGAAAATATAATAGCATCATAAACTCTATCTAATAAATCCTTTTTATTAGGAATGGGATACCTGATCCATTTAAGAGCTTTATTGAGTGGTTTGTAATTTATAACCAGCCTGGGGGCTCCTCTCTCTTGCTCAACATGTTTATTAACATAGAAAGCTGTGCAAGACCATGGCGACTTTGAGTGCCTTATGAGACCTTTCTGTAGCAAAGAATTAATCTCTACTTTGCATAGCTCCAAATAATCTGAATTCATTTGGCAAGGTCTTGCCTTAGTAGGAATATTATCCTCATTAAAATCTTCCTCATATGGCAGGCTTACTACATGCTTTTTCCTATTCCAAAAAGCATTCGGATGATCTCCACAAATATCAATAGAGAATCTGTTAGCCAAGATATTAATTTTTTCCTGTAGTTTAGGATTTTGTAAAAATTGATCAATCTCAAGACTGTTAATTTCTTGTTTTATAAAACTGACTTGGTTATTTTTTGAAATAAGTTTTGCAGTCAAATCATTAATCATTCTAGTAAAAGGCTTTGTTATGAATTCCATAACAAAAGGTTTATTATTCCAAGTACCAATGATTTTGTTATTATCCCAATGGGTAAGTGGGAAAATATCATTTATGAATGGTACTCCTA
>JAJONZ010013147.1:0-38694 GCA_029582445.1 Solanum paucissectum | reverse complement strand
AGTGAAAAAAATGAAATTTTGAAGTTGAAAATATTTTTTAAAAACAAACTTGAATTATTTTTTTTTGGGGTGGGGGAGCTTCGAGGTTAGGGTGAAAAAATGAAATTTTGAAGTTGAAAATATTTTTTAAAAACAAACTTAAATTTTTTTTGGAGTGGGGAGGTTGGTAGTGGGGTGGGTGGAGGGCTGATAGGGGGTGGGGGTAAAAAAATAAAAAATTGAAATTAGAAATATCTTTTAAAAACAACTTTTAATATTTTTTTTGGGGATGGGGTGGTGGTAGGGGATGGGGGTAGGGGTGAGGGTGGGGTAAAAAAATTGAAGTTAATTTTAAAAAATAAGCTTTAATTTATTTTTTATTGGGGGTGGTTGAGGGGGGGACTGGTTTGAGGGTAGGGACAAAATAAATTGATTTTTTTAATAAAAAATTGTAATTTGAAGTTGGAAGAGAGTTTTGGAATATGTTTTCCTTAAATTTTGAAGGGAAGTCATTTTCTTTAAATTTGAGGAAAATGAGTTGATTTGGAAAATATTTTCCAAAACATTTAACTCAACCAAATATGAGAAAATTAAAAAACATTTTCCGGAAAATGTTTTCCTTCATACCAAACACACCCATAATCTATTTACTTTTCTCTGTTTAAAGCATCTTTCACACTCCTTATTCAAAAAATGCACCAACTTAAAAATGTGTTAGAGGGTGTTTGGATTGGCTTAAAAGTTGGTCAAACCTACTTTTAAGTCAGTTTTTTACTTCTGAAAGTGTTTGGCAAATATAAAAAATAATTTAAAATAAGTTATGAAGTGTTTGGCAAGGTAAAAAATGACTTAAAATAAGTCAGAAACCAAAAGTAGGTCTCCCCCTATTTTTTATTTTTTGACTTAAAAGTCATTTCAGTTTGACATTTTATTTTTAACTTAAAAGCTACTTTTTTTAAGTCAATCCAAACGGGCTCTATAGTCTTTCATTTTTGAACAGCCATCTGTCGAGGGGTCGGGGGGGTCGGGGGTTGGAGGAAAATATCCATATAAAGTTTCCCAATAGACAAGTATGAATAAGACAGAGAACACGTTATCCCTTTTTGAGAAAAAGTATTTAGTTCATATAGAAATAGGGGTATGTAAATAAAGGTTCAAGAAAAAGAAAAAAAAGTTATGATATACTTTTGAGTTTTCCAGAAAGTATAATTATAGGTTTGAATTGTTTTTAAAAACTTGAAACCAAAGTGAACTCATAAAAGCGAAATCTAACTAAATGTCTTTTAGATCATAAATCTAAAGTTATTGTTATGTGATTAGGAGGTCAAGGGTAAAAGCTTTGGAAACAGCCTCTAGTAGAAATGCGAGGGCAAACACTATGTACAATTAGGCCCTCATGTCCCGAACAATGCGAGGGTAAACACTATGTACAATTAGGTCCTCTTGTCCCGAACCTTGTGCATAGCGGGAGCTTTAGTGCACCGGAATGAATTTTTTTTTCATTTTTTAAAAAAAGCAATTCAACAATATAGAGATGTGATGATTTCATAATAGACTCTTATTTTTTCGGTGGATCACTTATTTCACATGCCAAATATTTACCATTACAAATCCCTACTTTATTTTAAAGCGATTTCAGATTAACACACTATTACAAGAAGAGGTTGTTCAGATGATAATCATCCTCCATCTTCAATTTTAAGATTGTGGGTTTGATTACAAAGAGAGCAAAAAGATGAATCTTTCAAAAGAGTTAAAAAATAAAAAGGCTAGGTCAAAGGAGATATTTTAGTATGAGGTTACAAGAATCTCTAGTCATATTATTACTTTAATTTAGATACCACTCGTGATAATAAAGGGAGGCAATCACTAATTGCCCATTTAACCAAAAATTCCAGTTATACCCCAAATTTTCCTGTTATTTAGTTGAAATTTTGAATCTATAAATACTGATACATCACAACAAAAGTTGTGTTTTGCATCCTACTTTTATTCCCTTTTTGAATCTTGTCTTGTTGGATTCTATAGGGTAAAAAACATAAATATACAAATTAAGTATCTTAATAACCACTATATAACAATAGTTTTAATTTTTATCAACATAGCAATTTTATTTTTTAAATATAGAAAATAATAATAAATTTAAAAAATGAAATGAGAATGGTGAAATAAAAACCCACAATTTTCTCCCATTAATTGATTTTCTCCAAATCTTTTACCTTCCATAATTTACTCAGACTGGTTATACATCTCTCATAAAAAAAAGTTTTTTTAACCAAAAAAAAAACTCTCTACCTCTTCTATATTCTGAAAGATTGTTTAATTATCGATACCAAAAGTGTTTCAATTCTAATTCAACACAACGAATGATGGAACGCATCAGGTATGTGTGATAAATCACTACTGAATTGGTGATTCTTTTACCTTATGTATTTAACAGAGTTGAGTTTTTTTTCGTGATTTTTATCTTGTAATTTGGAAATATTAGTATTGTATTTGATTGTTTTAATGTTTTTTTGTTGGTACTCTTTCTCTCTTTTGTATATGTAATATCTGACCATTTTCCTTATGAATTGTTTCTAGCAATTGTCTATTTTGAACTTTTTTGTGAGGATCTGATCGAAAATTGATAATTGCTATGATATTTGGGGTTCCTACGGGAGTTAATTGCAAATTATTTGTTCTTTTTTGTATAGATTTGAATTGTAGGTTCATTTTTTAATTGTTAAAATTGAACATTTAGTATCGTTTGTAGATTATGATATTATGCATCGTAAGATTTCACATATAATAAATATAAAAGTTACAATTCATTATAAATCAAATTGTATATATTTACCACTGTTTATGAATAGTATTGATATGCAAATCAGCACTAGACAATATTAGTACACTAGTTTTAATTAATTTGATTATACAAAACAATTGGTAAATTCTTGGTTAGATTATGATGTATATTTTGATTTAAATTATGTATTTTGTATCATAGTGTACTGTACATCAATGTTTAATCATAATGTATACCGTTATTTAATTAAATTTATTATACAATAAATTTGGTATTTTTTTAGGGTAAATCTATGGTGTATATCTTGGTGTAGGTCATATATTATTGATTATATTGAACTGAATACCATAGTTTAATCATAATATACACCATTTCATATATGAATTTTATTGGTGATATAAAAAGCTTAGCTATCTATTTCAAATTTGATTGTTAAAACTTGTGTTTAATATATTTTTTAACTTTCTGTTGAAATATATCGCAGGAAGGTATGTGGATATCAAAATCGAAGGAGTTATTCATGATGCAAACACCAATTACGACAGCGTAATTAATATTGTGGAAAAAAAGATTTCAATTGAATATGATTTTGTGGTGTAAAATTATAATTTCTATATGTATTTTGGTATAATTATTTGATATGTTGATGTTGCTTTGTAAAACAATACCATAGATACAATACTTTGTAATATAATTTTATTACGAATGAAATTTTTACCTACACCAATAATCTTTTCATAGATGTTGGTCTAGTTATTCATTAATTTGATTGGTAGATTGTTGATAGTATTATGGTATAAGACCATATGTATTTGAAACATATAACAACTGATTTATTTGGGAAAAATTAAATGTTAAAATTGTTTCATATATATTGTTCTATTTAAAAGTATATATTATAATAATTTTTGGTATAATGTTGATTTTATAGTTGGTTCAAATATTTGTATATTATATGGCTGAATATTGGTTAAAAGTACATTATAATTCTAAAGTTGTTGTTATGTGATCAGGAGGTCAAGGGTAAAAGCTTTGGAAATAACCTCTAGCAGAAATGCGAGGGTAAACACTATGTACAATTAGGCCCTCCTGTCCCGAACCTTGTGCATAACGGAAGCTTTAGTACACCGAAATGATTTTTTTTTTTAGTCATAATTTCTCAAAGTATTAGATTGAGATGTTAATTTTTTTTCACATGGTATGTGAGCCAAATTTAAGTAGCTCACTTTCTCTTATGATGTTCTATGTCTTCGGCTTCTTTTTCTTTTAAGAAAAGGGAAAATTAGTGGGAATTGTAGATCTGAACTCATAAGTTTAGAAATACCATATGTTTGATGTTAATAACCCTAAATTTTGAATTAGCCTTTGTTAAAAATGATGAAGTCCAATTTTTTTTTTAAAAAGGATAGTTTGAATCATTCCAAAAGCAAGGTATGTAAAAGTTTCTAGAGAATTAAAAGGAGTGAAGCAATATTTCATAAAGTTTAACTTTTAAAAGTTGTAGTTCAAAGATCTTCTCCTTTTTTTAATGAAGGAAATATTAAAGGATTATTAATTATTCGCCTTTTTTTTATTTTTTTTAAAAAAGTAATTCAATAATATAGAGATGTGACGATTTCATAGTAGACTCTTGTTTTTTCGGTGGATCACTTATTTCACATGCCAAATATTTGCTATTCCAAATCCCTACTATTTTAAAGCAATTTCAGATTAACACACTATTACAAGAACAGGTTGTTAAGATGATAATCATCCTCCACTGATAATAAAGGGAGGCAATCACTAATTGTCCATTTAACCAAAAATTCCAGTTACACCCCAAATTTTCCTGTTATTGTTTGAAATTTTGAATCTATAAATACAAAAGTTGTGTTTTACATCCTACTTTTATTCCCTTTTTGAATCATGCCTTGTTGGATTCTATAACTTGTCTTTGTCAACTTCTATCGTATTCTAAAGAGTGTATTCTAAGGAGTGATCGTATCAAAAATATATTTAAATTATTCCAGTATTTTTTTTTGTACCTGAACTATTAGCTTTGCGAGTTTTCTACATGAACTATCATCAAATGTTTATCAAGACACAAGTCAACTATCAATTGTTCACTTTTTCTACTTGAACAATGATGATAGTTCATATAGGAAAAGTAAACAACAAATAGTTTTGGTGTGTTTCATAAAATATTTGAAGATAATTCAGATAGAAATTCACACATATGATAGTTCGATATGAAACTAAAAAAAACAAATGTTCACACACTTAATTCATTATATGATTTTAATGGTTTATCACTATGTGTTTGATATTCCCTACTGACCCAACTAATCCAATTTTGATTAGCATAAAGCTTGGACACACTCTCAATAAGATTTTTTTTAACAAATAAATTCACTTATGTAAATACGATTGCAAATTTCTTAAATACGGTATGCACTCTATCTTACATTCTTACTGGCCTAGGAAAAAGAGTTGCCCAAATCTTTTGCAATTTGACATTACCTGTCCAAATAAAAATTAAATGTTCACACTTGTTAAGTTTTGTGTCTTGATATTTTCATGCTATATGCTATAATATTCTTTTTGATATTTTCATGCTACATTCTATAATATTCTTTTGTCTTTATATTAGATTTTTAAAGATCTAATATTTTGCCATGTTGGGTGGTAATTTCCTACTTTAAACATTGATGGCGCCTAATAATGCTCCCAATTTTAGCATCATTTACGTTATATATATATATATATAGACATGGTTTTGGACTACACATTTCATAGGGATTCAATTTGTTTTTAATACAATTCACTTAATTTATTACTTGGGTTGTGTCACACTCCAAAATAACCATGGAAAGTTGAAAATAATTACTCTACTACGTATAAGTTAGCCTATTTGGCCAAGCTCAACAATAGTAATATATTTAGTGAAATCTCACTATGTGGGTCTGGAAAGGTAGAGTGACGCAGGTCTTACCATTACTTTGTGCAGGTAGTGAGACTGTTTTCGAAAGACCCTTGGTTCAAGTGTGTCAAACCCAAGTAATAGTAGAAGAATACGATGAAGAAACACATAGCAGCGAAATAAGAAAAGCAATGTACAGTCGACAAAAGAAGCAAAAAACAGTACAGTATTAATCGAAACCAAATTAACAACATAAGACGATAGACACCAAAGCAAGAACTAGCTACAAGTGTACGACTAGTTGTACTACGACAGGTACTAACAAGCCTAAACTCTCGCAGATAAGACAACATTCTACCCCTACTAACCTTGTATCCTCGTAGGCATATCAATCAAAGTTTTAGCTTATTAAAAAACATGAAGTAAACATTTAAAAGCAATTACAAGTCATAAAATGTGCACATTTCTTAGAAATCATAAACACGAATATGAAAAATATCAAATACATATATAGTCTGAAGGGAAAATAGATAGAACAGTGAAGTCCAAATGTTGCAGGTCAACCAAGCTCTCATACTCTACTTATACTCAGATCAAGATTTGCACAAAAAGTGCAGCAAGTGTAACATGGCTATAAAAACAACGTACCTTAGTTTTTTTTTAAAAATCTCTGACAATTAAAAATATTTTTTTAAAATATTGATTAAATACAAATTACTAACAAAAGAATACTTGTTAAATAATAACTCAATTAAAACTAACTCCCAGTCTATACTAATTAAAAGTAGTCATTATTATTAAAATATACACTGAATACTCATCTTTTTACCTTTCAAGTTAACTATTATATGTGATCCAAAAATTCCAAAATCATGAATGTTGAAACTGGTCATGTGCACCTATTGTTCAAAATCCTTAAGCTAAATTATTGCACTTAACGTGATCATGGTTCCATATTTACTCTTTGGGTTAATTCATACTCCCTCCATCCTTATTTACTTGTTCATTTTTGACACACCTATTAAGAAAATAATTATTAATGTAGTGAGTTTATTATTTTACACCTATTAATTGATAGAATTCCAATATTAATTTACTCATTAAAGAGGTTCTTCTACCTTTTTTAAAAACACTAGTCATGGACACGTGCGCTGCATGTATGAGCCATGTTAAGTTGTGTCATTCTCTGGAGAGACATTTGTAAAGCAGTCTTGTCATGAGTGGGTGCATTATTATTGATGTAGTAGAAGTGTACATTGTGTTAATTAGTCTTCTGATGAGTGTATGAGCTATTATAATTAATCTCGTATAGGGAAAAAGATTTAATTTATGCATTTAAGAATAAGTAGGAACGACCACATGAAGTTAATATGAAACATCATAACTGAAGCATGAAAGTACTGTAAATTATGAATAATAATAATATTACATTAGAATGCAATACAATATCAAGAAACAAGAAACTTAAACAGTAAATCGAAACAATAAAAGAGACCATAGAATAAAGCATGGAGTGTCTGTCTTCTTTTTTTTTTGCTCATGTTTTTAGTGTGTACAATGTTGGGTTTAATGTCACTATCTATGTGAGAGGATTGAGGTACTCAAAGAATTATTATTAATATGACATTAACGCATTGAGGAGTATGAGTCGATGAAGAATCCATTATGTTTGCATAGTTGTGTCTGTGTCTTCTAAACCTGAGATTTGAAGCAATGTAATTTTGCTGTTGCCGAAAGCAAGAAAGCTGTTAAAAGTATCAGTACATGAAGAGATAGTAAATGTAATTTCAAACAGAACTAAATCAATAAAAATGTAACAAATTATTATAACGCAAGTATTGCAAACGTATCGACCTCAAAACGGAAAAGTCTTTGGCGGACAATCTTTTGACATGTTATGGCAATAGCTTTATTTTGTAACAGCTTAACTGGACGCAAATGCTATATGTTCTACTACAACATATATCAACAGCAGTATAGCTAATAGTAGTTTATTTAATTAGACATTTCGAGATTATGTATTTCTTAATGTAAGGTATAGATTTGTTGTGTTAAAATATTATCTGTCTGGAATTCTGTATGTTTCTATTTTTTTAAATTATTGTTGGTGATGTTTAGAGGTGTTGTAGCAAACAGCCGGCAGTGTAGAATTGTTTAATTTGTTTGCTCTAAAATAGGTTACATTAGGCTCTAGTCCCTTTCTCCTAGTAGTTATATTGTTGCCGCCCCATTCATAATGTGCTACACGCCTCACTGCCTAAGAGTTGAAATAAGTAAAATGGTATCTTTTGGTAGTTATTCCTACTACAATTCTACAAGTTTCAAGATCAGTAGCTGGCTTATCATTCTTGCTGGATTAATTTTAAAAAAACAATCCTAAACATACCCCAATTAGTAAATCTTAAGTTCACCAAGAAAAATACAAAAAATGAATTACGGGATTTTGTGTTCTTTGAATACCATCTTCCACAATCATTGTATTTTTATAACGACAAGCGAAACCCGCAACCTCTACCCTTTGGTTGCACACAGACAGGGTAAAACTTTCTTAATGTAAGGTATAGAATTGTTGTGCTAAAATAATCTGATTATTTTCTTCTTCAATTAGGATTTTTGCCAAACTCGAAGAGAACATGTCATGTTTATTATGACTTGCTCTTTCTGACTCTGCTAGGAATTTTGGTGTCCCTTGACTTTATCCCACTTCATTGATTACTACGCTACACCTTTGGTCGAGCCTCTAAGAAACAATTGACAAGTGCAACCAATACTTTAATTGAGTATTCATGCAGCCGTTTCTGTTTCTCAAGTATATGACGCTGAAAAATTGTTACCTGCAATAGCGTACACTATCGCTAAACTTCAAAGTAATGCAGGCAAGAAGGATAAGTTCTTATGTTTTGGTTGTTTGTGACCACCAGAAACAGCACTGTTACTGTCGGGCTTTGGAACTGTTGGTAAATGTCTGGGCGTATCACAGTGCACGGCAGATGGTTTACATTAATCCTCACTCAGTTGCGGTGGAAGAGCAGCACTCAGTTGAGCAGCGAAAAGGATATATGTGGGCAAAGTACTTCAACGTGACATTGTTGAAGAGTATGGATGAAGACTTGGCAGAAGCTACTGATGACAATTACCATCCATATGAAACATGGTTGTTGGAGACATTAATACAGATGAGTGCAGTATCTGAAAAGGTTTTGGGAGAGCAGATAATTAAAGTAATGGAACTTGAGAGTTGGAGAAGGGAGGGCTGTTACGGTGATAGAGGGCAACTATACGACTGTTAACAGTGATCGAGGGAGGTTGAGCAGCAACCATACGTTTGTGAAGAATTTAATTAGGGCTGGCAGCAAATTTAATTTTTAATAAACTAATATTTAACTAATATTTTTAATAAATTAATATTTAATTAATATTTTTAATAAATTAATATTTAACTAATACTATAGGTTCAAAACGGTAAATCAACTTTGGGGTTAGGAGCTTCCTACTTATAATAATATATGATTAACTCTTTAAATAAATTGAGGGTATATATAATAGGTATTGTCTTTTTCTTGATTTGTCAAAAATAACAACTACTCTCTCCGTTTACTTTTACTTGTCACACTTTGACTTGATACACCTATTAAAAAAATAATATTGATATAGGTATTTTACCAAACTATCCCCTATTAGATGATATCTTGAACTTAATGTTGAGGATAAAATATGAAAAAAATTATTGTCTTTTTTTATATGTCAAAAGTGACAAATAAAAATAAAAATCTATGACAAGTAAAAATAAACGGAGAAAGAGAATAAATAATAACAAGTAAAAATTAAAATTAAACAAGTAAAAATGAATCGATGGAGTATATACTCTAAACTATGCGGTGAAAAGTATATTTATGGGAACTTTGGAAAGCCATGTTATAAGCTAACTGTAATAACAGTCACTAGCTCGGCCGGATTTCTATCCCCTATTTTATGGTGCCAATTCATGGTCTTTACGCAAAATTAACTGGTATATATTTTCTTAATATTATTGATGATATTCATGTTGAAATATTTTAAAATTACTTTGCGCATGGGTAGTGAAGTCAGAGATTTCATTAAGAATATCTAAGATTTAATATATATGTATGAAAAATGATTTTTGTTTTATATATTCCATATAATTTTTTATATGCATAATATAATTTACATAATTTTCATAGCGTTAAGAGTTAATTACATTACTTTCCTAATCTTTTTCAAATTATAAAAGTCCCTTAAAATTTATGGTAGAGATGTATCAGAGAGGGGATATGACATACATAGGGGAGGGATATATCAGAGAGGGAATATAATTCGGATACATAGGGGAATAATGTATCCGAGAGGAGAGAAATATATCCCAGGGGATAGAGATGTATCAACGAGAGGAAAATTATGTATCCGAGAAGATATATAACATAATAATATAAAGAGAGACATAAAAAATTCAAAATAAAAATAAAAATGGATATTCTTTTTAAAAAATTAGAAAATGATGTGTTCCAAAGACAAAAACTTTAGGAAGTAGCCAAAATGTGTTTTTCCGTTGCCTTCCTTCCTTGCACCTACGTACCCTTTGACAATTTAGTATTCCAATTTCAGCCTCAACATCATAACTATTTCCATCCATGTCCCTTTTCATGTACATGCCATTTTCTTCTTCTTCTTCTTTGCGTTCTTCCTCTTCTCGTTCTTCATCATCGTTAATTTCACGTACGTTCGTTTTCAACTTGTAATTCTCCGTCCTCTTCATCGATCGTTGGAACAGAGTTTCCATTACTTCTTTCAGCATGAAAATTCGGGGCCTCAACTGCTCAAATGACTAATCTACCTCCTTCTCTCCGTATTTTTATAACTCATCACCTAACTTATTGTAATTTGATTGCTCTGTCGAGAAGAAAATGAGAATGTTGTTGTCAGTTCCTGTTTCACTTCCCAAATTTTCACTACATAATGCAAGGCTTAATTTGTTCTTCGATAAAGTGTGTATGTATGTAAGAGTTTTCCATTTCCTTCGAATAATTGATGGATGACAGTTTTTGAACACATTTTTCATTATAAGTAGTATTGATATTTTCCACTACAGTAGTTGGGGTTGGTACTTAGTTGTTTCAATGATAGGCGAGTCACTGGAAATCCTGATAAATTATTGTTGACATGTCGAATAATAAAAATTCATAGTAAAAAGGATGAAAAAATGTTGAAATTTTGTGGAATTCTAGAAGATCAAGATTTTTTTTTGAAATATATGAATTTTTTTTTGTTTTTCTTCTTCTTTGTTTTTGTGAAGGACAAACAAAGAATGAAAGAAAGTGAGGGGTTTGGTCTAGAATTTGTAGTGCTCAAAAGTACCCCATGGGTGTGTGTTGTGGGCGTGTTTGGGAGGGGGGTAGGTTTTTTTTTTTTTTGCACCACTTGAATTGTACAACTGTTAATTGATGCCATACACTTAAAAAAGAAAAAATATTAATTTTCAAATGAATGAAAAATATTCTAGTGTACTATTTCATTTAATTGATTTATATTCCCTCCGTCCATTTTCGTTGGTGGATTATACTAAAAATAGTTACTTGTTCAGTTTAGAAGTTACTCTCTCCGTCCCATTTTATATGTTACATTTTGGATTTCAAGAGTCAAACAAGTCTAACTTTGACCGTAAATTTTTCATAGATCTTTTAAACATTTTGAATTATCAATTATTGTGACTTATAGTACTTTTTACGTAGTTTACAAATATATAAATTTCATTTCAAAAAAATTGATGATTCCATGCGTAAATTACCGGTCAAACTTAAATTGTTTGACTCTCAAAACATAAAAGGTGTCATATAAATTGGGACAAAGAGAGTAATAAATAAGTTATTAAGTGTTTAATTTGTCCTTATTATCATAAATTTAACACTTTCTTTACTTGTTCGTTATTGAAATGACACATTCAAAGAAATAAATAAAATGAAAATGTTATTATATCACCTTTTTAATATAATAAATCAACGCTCTAGTAATAACTATAATTAATAATAAGAATAAATTATCTTTTAATATTTAAAACTGGACAAATAAAAATAAACATTCATTTTTAGTGGTGAACAAGTAAAAATGGACGAGACAATTTATCTAATAAAGTTATCATTCTATTTATTATTATTTTAAAGATATGTCAAGTTAATACTAAACTAATAAAAATAAATAGCGAAGAAAAAAGAAATAAAAATTGTGTTTTTTTTTCCCTCGATCAATCAAATGTGGAGAGAGATGTTCTTTATGAGAATATCCAAATGAGTCATGTTTTTTTGTATTAATGTTGACATTTACTCCCAAATTAAGCCACTTTTAATTTGTATATTTCCTATTTTACCAAATTAAATACTTATTAGAAAGAAAAAAAAAGATTCTTCCACATATATAGTTTTATACAGATAAACAACTCTTCAACAACTTTTGGTTTTAAGTTAAATAAAGGAATACATTAAATAAGAAAAAAAAGATCATTCCTTCATGCATGATTCAGACTTGTTCATAGTCAACATAGGTGTTTCATGTCTATATATCACCAAACATCACAGACCACGCTGTTCGAAATTTCTTCGAAATCAGTATTTGAAATTTATGAATTTATGATTTTAATTTATTTAAATTAATAATATGTACAAATTTTTGGGATATATATAAGTTTGAACCAAAATTACTGGCACTGAGTTTGACCAAACTCATTGCCAATACTCTCACTCTTCGCCCTCGAGAGGAGCTAATGATAAATGAGATCTTTTTATTTTTAATTATAAGTCTCAAATGAGCCTTAGGAGTGAAGAAGTACAACAAATCTTACATATCGACTAGGCTCTCTCGATGCACGTTAGCTTACAATATGCCATCCATTGGTAGGAGGCTAAATCAAAATTATATGGAGAAAATGGATAAGCATACGAAGGCCAATAATAAAACAAGGATGGGAGGAAACAACATAAAATTAGGGGCTGGGAAGACTACATTGATCAATGATAATATATAGTAAAATTTGGTGCTCTTTAGGTTTATTGAATTGTTTGATGGTACCATAATGTTTTACAGTTATTATTAAAAAAAAGTTATTATGAAATATTTAGTAAAAGAAAAGAAAATATATTGCAAGGGAAGTAATTTAGTCCAAGTAGAATTCATTTCATTCTTTCCTCCGCACTTGTGCCTATTGACGAAACAAATCCACATAGTTTCCATGATTTGACTTTTGAGCCTAAACAATAACAAATATTATAAGCATCGAAATTTAATTTCAGTTAGAGTTCTTGAAAGTTATTTTATCCTAATCTTGAAAACATATACAAAATTAGTACTCCCTTTGTCCCAATTTATGTGATACATTTCGCTTTTCGAGAGTCAAACAGTTTAAATTTGACCGAGAATTTGCTCGTGAAATCTTCAAATTTTGTAAAATGAAATTTATATATTTGTAAACTACATAAAAAGTACTATAAGTCTCAATAATTAATAATTCGAAATATTTAAAAAATATAGGAAAAATTTATGGTCAAAGATAGACTTGTTTGAATCTCGAAATCTGAAATGTGTCACATAAATTGGGACAGAGGGAGTATATTTTTTTGAAAAGTTTGATAAGTTCATGAAATATTTATAAAAAAAATCCACAAAATCATTTTTATGAAGATCAAGAAAATCCAAAGCATCCTATGCTTGAGATATACATTATTAATAGTTCTCAAATTACAAAAGAAAATTTGATGTAATTATAATTTATTTTCTATCATTTTAAAATTTGTTCCACACAATATAGCCAAAATGACAATATTATATAGTACTAACCTTTTAGCCAAAATGACAATAGTATATATTACTAGCAAGATTATTCACGTCAAACCATGTTGTTAGATTTTTTTGTTTTGTTTGTATTAGGATTTAAAATGCATATGATAATTTTCTTAAGGAGTGGAGGGAGCTTACTGTGTCTCCTACGCAAAAAAAACACGAGTAAAAGCTTGTCAATTATTGGATTGAAATTAATTAATGAACATAAGAGTTAAAGTGATGAAAACATTCAAATTTCTTAAAATCGTCATACATCTTGTGTAGTATTTTGACCGAAAATACTAGTGATCTTTAGCGGCAATAACTCAATTTGCCGTTAAATGTATGTATTTTTAGCGGCAATTAGCACCCTTTGTATATGTCCCTAAAGCCTTTAGCGACATTGGATCTAATGACACTTAACAATTTAGGAGCCTAAGACGAATACCTCATTTTTAAAGATATTGAACCGCCCCTAGTTAATTTCACCCAAAGATTAAATGTTCATGACTCTCTAATATGGTCTTTTTATAATATGTAATCTCTAAATTCTATTAAAGACTTTTATCTGTAAATTACAACCATTAAGTGTAATAATAATACAGAGCTAATAGTTGCTTCTAATTGTGGTTCATAATAGCTAACAAATACTTCTTTTTTTTAAAAAAGACCTGGAAAGCCAACAACAACCTGATTTTTTTTACTGTACAACAAAAGAGATATTTAGCGGATAATTGGCTTAATGCCGTTGCATTCAGGTCACTAAAGTTTTTCACCACATTTAAATAGAGTGTCAGTTATAAATGCGCTTATTTATTATTATAGCTTAATATTTAGCAACAATTATATTATTGTTGCAACATTCTTTTATTTGTCGCTAAAGACAATGCTGTTAATTCCAACATGATGAAATTACAAAAAGATAATGATCATATCCCATACTAGGATATCTTTATTGTAAGAAGGAAAAAAGTTCTGATATACCCCTCAACTTTGTCATTTAGAGTTGATATGCCCCTCATTATAAAAGTGGCTCATATATGCCCCTACCGTTACAAAATTGGCACACATATACCCCTCACCATTACAAAAGTGGCTCACATATATTCCTACCATTACAAAAGTGATAAAATTAATTTTAAATTATTTTTTTTTTTTTAAATATTTTTAAAAATTATATATTTGATTTTTTTCACACATAAATTATTTTTGACTTCTTTGATAATTATTATTTAAGTTTCTTATTCTTATTTCAAAATTCTTTTATTCTTTAACGTAAAATAAGAGAAATAAAAAGAAAGAAGTGTGAATGAGAAAAAAAAGAGAAAAAAATAAAAATATTGTTTTGTCTATTGTAATAAATTTAGTATTTATATCTATAATTTCTTTTTAGGATATCTACAGTAAAGATTATAAGGAAATAAGTGAAAAGAATAAATTTGACCATCAAAAAATAAATTTAAATTAGTTGTTGAATTAAAAAAGTAAAAAAAAAGTGTGAGAAGGATAAAATATATCCCTACATGGATTATTATTTTTTTGATAAAATTAATTTAAAATTATTTTTTCACTTCCGTTAGAGGAAAAGGGTATATGTGAGCCATTTGTGTAACAATAGGGGTATATATGAGCCATTTTAGAACGAGGAGTATATCAACTCTAAATAACAAAGTTGAGGGGTATATCAAACCCTTTTCCCACTTCAGAATTTTATCTACAAGTATAATGATCATATCCCATACTAGTATATCTTTATCCTCAATTGAACAAAAACCAAACATAATTTTGCTCAAGAATCCTAATCTAACTACTACATTCTTTTTCCATGAGCCAAGAAAAAGTGTAACTAGTAGAAATTACCTTTCAAAAATCAAGGTTATATCGAAGAATAACTTGTGGTTTACTATACCAAAGATAACTTGAAAGAAAACAAAGTCTACGACAATGGAGAGACAAAATTAGGATACAAATGAAAAAATATTCATGGTCGAAATGATTGGAAAGGGATGCTTGATCCTATTGATCCCCAATTACGAGCAGCACTAATACATTATGGTGATATGGCACAAGCTTGTTACGATGCATTCGATAAGAAAATAATCATAACAATACAAGGACATAGCTAGCTTGAGTTATAACATTGCTCAATATACATAATCTCACATATTTCCATAATTTGGAGGTTTACTTGCATTTACTTGATGTGTTAGTATAACTTTCTTCTTATTTTTAAGTTCTATATAAGTTTGTCAATTAGTCTTTGATATGTATGAACTACTTTTCATATCTATAGAAGTTTTTCAAATCTTTCTATTTGCAACAAATTTTAAACATATGGAAAATAAATAAACCACACAAATAAAACCTAAAGAAACATGAATATTTTATTGATAATAGTGCGGGTATAATTTTGGTCCTCCCTTGATTCTACTCTCTTAAGATTTATCCATGATTCGAGGGCCGTTAGTGGCGAATTTCTCGAACAAGGATTAATTTAGATTTAACCTCTATATGAATATTCCATGACTTTTGTGGAATATTCGAGATTCCTTTTAAGGGAATTTAGTACCCTTTATATAGGCATGAACTGAGGTTTAGGATAGTAGCCTCCAAGAAATCTAATTGAAACTGAACACACCTTCTAGAGTCCCAATTAGAATTGAACACGTCTTGTAGAGTCCCACAAAATTCAATGTCTATAAATGCCCCCAGCTTCAAGCCTTGTCGGAGTGTAGACTCGATGAAACTCAAAGACGAGGCTTGATGTACTCATTCTTCCACCTTTGCAACTTCAGATTTCCAGATTTCATTTATGAGAGAAGAGATGAAGGGCAGATTTGGTCCCACTAGTTGTGCCAATTTGTTTGCAATAAATTTTAAAGTGACAGAAAATAAATTGCAATCACAATAAAATAAGAAGAAACATAACTTTATTGGAGTTTTTAATTTGTAGCAGCGGGAGAAGGTGTCACAAATGCTATGTTTGAGGAGCAAGATAAAGTTGAGGAGGTGTCCTCCTTTCGTCAGTCGCTGGATAATATGAAGAAGGAGATACGAGCGTTGTGTAAAAGGGCGCAAGATTTGAAAGTCCTTTTGACAGCTGCCAAGGATGAAGTTGAAGGATCCAAGTTAACAATCTTATTTGCAATCCAGGAATTTGATGCATGTTTTGACGCGGACTTGATGAATGATGTAGGACAAAACAAAGAGCATCTAGAGGCTATGCGTCAAGAACTGATCAATTACAAACTATGCTTGGATTAGATTTTATTTATTTGTTTGTTTATTTCCTTTAGAATTTGATTGATATGCTAGACAATTTTTTTTAATGAGAATAATGTTTCCTTTTGTTTCATCTTATATCAAACATTATACACGTCTCATCAAACTTTAGACTTGTACGAAGTATTGATGGGTCAATACAGGGGAAAAACCCTTATAAAATATGAGTTTCTTTAACAACATGCTTGAAGTTTCTTTAAATTCAGCCAAGTATCAACATGCTAATATTGCAACTACTCTTCCAAGTTTAGGTCGTCGCATAATTCAAGGCGAGATACGATGGGGGAACACAATGACAGTTGAGGGAGAGTATCATCACATTCTAGGGTATTGGGAGTGGACCGAGGATATACTTGGTAGGAGCCAAGAGGTATTGGGTACGACCCAAATTTATGATGCCGTTTATGTATCTATATTCACTTTTGACCGTAACTCAGACATTTTACAAGCGTTCTGTGAAGCTTGGTGTCCAAAAACCAATACACTTCTTACATCTGCCGGAGAATTATCTATTTATTTATGGGATTTACATATTCTTGGAGGTTTATCGATTTGGGGTTCTCTTTATGAAAAAATAGTGCCTGAAGCGAAGGAACTTGTGGGTTCCGATGAAAAGAGGACAAAATACATTCCTCAGACTGGTGAATATTTGTTTATGGAATTTCATCATCTTCGAGGGGGGGGGGGGGGTTAATCAAGAAGTATCTTTTAGCAAGTGGATAAGTTTTTGGTGTAAGAAACCTCAGAGGTATGAAGCTTCTCCACTGAGAGAGGAAAATAAGTTTTCTCGCCCCGAATCAACCCATAATCCTAGTGGGGGCTTACCTGATACAACAAGGTGGTCACATGTCGAAGAAAGGATGTTTTCTGAAAGACTATTTTCACGCTCCGAGCCTACACCCTGGGCGGGACTGGCACTCGAGAACCATTGCTGACCCCAAGAGGACCCTTGGCCTGGCTTAACTCATAGCGGAAGACTTAAATCATTAATACAAGGATTCAAATGCACTTTAAAACAACTGTCTCAATTAAACTTAGAATGTTTAAGGATAAACATTTAAATTAGCCAAAGTGCCAACTCAAGTCTTTTAGCAAAGCATTTGAAATACAAGACTAAATAACTCATATCTAACTGTCTATGAAGCCTCTAAATACTAAGAGGGATGTCGGGACAAGACCCCCGATCATCCTAACAACTGACTAACAAAGCAATAAAAAGGGAATCCTCCGGAAGCAAGGAGGCGCACCAACTGACTCTGAGATGCTCAACTGGATCAACGAGGCACTGGATGTTGATCCTGATTACCTATATATGCATCATAAAATGATGCAGGCCAAATGGCATCAGTACATTGAATGTACAAGCATGTGAGGGAAAAACTATACATGACATAATCTTGAAAGGAATCTGAAAAGAACACTTACCTTAGCTTTACTCAACTAATGGATACTCAACTCAAATGAAAAATAAAACAACAATAAAGGTAGTTGATATAAAGCATTTAAACCCAAATCACAACTCAATTTACTCTTATAATAAGGTAATACACTTCTGTGGTGTTTCTCTAACCGACAACCATCACTATGAGCTAATGTGATGATATAACGTCTCGCCCACGCTGCCAGAACTGTCCTATAACTTGCCATGATATAGAATGCCTCAACTAAGTGGATCCGCTAGTCTATGCTAAAAAGCATTAAGGTGTCATCTAAAAAGTATGACCCTTTCTACCCACGATGGCTACATGGTTTATGGAGACTTGAGTTATTATGAACTCGTCCCCATATCGGTGCTCAATACTACTCCCAAAATATACTCAGCTCATATGTTTTAAAAACAAAACTCTTTCTGTGATTTGAGGTAATTACTCAAAAACTAGCTTAAAAGCTCTCTTGAAAATCGGTCTTTCCTTTCTTGTTTAAATGTGAAAGCATTTTAACTCTTGGGAATACTTAGTTCCCGTATAATATTAAGAAATTAACTTTACTCTTACTGTTTACTCAACTCAAGATTGAAGCCTTAAAACAAAGTTAAAACATTTGTAAAAGACTTTTGGAAGACTCTATGAACTTCTCTTAACTTGACTTGAGTTGAATTATGGATTCAAGGCTCATGATCGCATGTTTATGGATTATTTCATGATGTTTAGACGTACCTTAGAGTGTAGAAATCAACTAGAAAATTTAGGTACGTTGTTAGGAAACTCAAACGGAAAGAAGTGGGAAAAGGTGGAAGACCTAGCGTCCCTGGCGTTCTGAGTGGTGCGGGGTGCCAGAGGGAAAACTTCAGAAGCTGTGTTGGGGCGCACTGGATAGCGTGGTGCCCCAGAGCCCAAACTTCAGAGGTCCCTTTGGGGCGCTCTGAATGGTGCGGCGCCCCAGCCCCCTCCCCAGGTTTTTGACAAATTTTCTTGCTTGTTTTTCAACTCTAAACCCTCTAGATTCAATTGGTTCCTTTCCCAAACACTTAGATTCGACTACATAACTAAAATATGGATGAATCTACTCAAAACAACACATAATCTCATGAATCAAACTCAAGAAACTTTTCAACAACTTCAACAACAAGAACCCACAAGAACTTAAACAAATTTCATCAATAACTCATAATCTTTTCTATCAAGAACACAATTACACTGAATTGAATCATGATTGGCGCATGGGTGAACTAACCCAACGCTATGTGATCTCACATACCTCGTAGAGATCACCCCTTGACGAAATCCACAAGCAATTCTTCAAGAACTTGGCGATTCCTTGCTTCTTCTTCTCTTTTCTCCTCTTCTTTTCTCTTCTCTCAAAACCCCAACTTAATTTCAATTAGTGTAAACTGAATCCCATCAGTTGATACCCAACTTAATTACCAAAAACGAATTTAATTAATTGGATAGTGAAAAGACCACAAAACCCTTCTAAAATCCGGTTTTGACTTTTCTTAACTAGACAACCCAACTTCAAATGGGCATATCTCTCTCATACAAACTCAAAGTTGAGAAAACTCGGCGGCGTTGGAAAGATAATTCAAAGATATTTCCTAAGGTATCTTGTAGCACACCAACTCATCCTGAGCTAGGAGTTATGGTCCTTTTAAGTTGACCAAAAACTCATCCTTAGCTTATTTTTTCAAACTTTCCAAATTTGATTATTTTCAAAAATGGTTTCTTCTAAATTCTATTTATTACTAGTTATTTCAAATAGTGAGGTGTTACAACTATATCTTAGCATTTTTTTTTACTATTTATACCTCTCCTTTTTAGGTAGGAGAACAATATTGCGACACCACAATAAGAAAAGTCACAAGATAGTGGTGAGTCTATATCTTGTTCAGATTTGATGAAATCATATCCCATGAATCAAGTGGAAAAGGGTCTACCTAATGTCTCTTGCGATGAGGTTAAAAATGATTTGGGGTATGAAGCACATAAGCATCCATTACCTGCTATGTCCATATTTGATGGGAAGAAAGTCATCCTAGATGCTCAGAAAGATTTTATTTCTGCTCTTTGGAATGTTATTAAGGGTAAACTTTCAAGAAGTGACATAGATTCTGCTTTTCCTCTTAAAGATGAAATCCAAGTAATTATCAAAGAAATAGACTGTAAGGACGTGAATGTTTCACCTTTGAAAAAGTTATAGAACTCTTTCTTTGATTTTGCCGCTTGCTGTACACAGTTTATACTCTTGCGGGCCATGAGTGACATGCAGTTTAGGCTTGTACCTTAAGGAGCATCATCTTACTTCAAGGGTAGTACCTCTTCAGGAATTTTGCATTAATAGGAATGATCCTTACACCATCTGCATCAACAAGCTTGTAAGCACCATTTGAATATGCTTCTTGTACAACATATGGTCCATCCCACTTTGAGGTAAATTTCCCCCCAGACTTATGCGAAGTAATGATGGGTCTTCTAACTGCGAGAACTTGGTCTCCAACTTGGAAGCACCTCAGGCAAACCTTCTTATTGAAAAAAAGAGATAGACGTGCTTGATAACATACAATATTTTGTTGGGCTTCTAGCCTTTTTTCATCAAGTGATTCTAACTCAGCAAGACGCAATCGAGCATTTTCTTCTTCAGTGATCTCTTCATGAATAACAAGTCTTAAAGAATGTATTTGACGCTTAAGTGATAGGACTGCTTCAACTCAAAAAGCAAGTGAATATGGTGTTGCTTGAGTTGGAGTTCGGTACGTCGTCCTATATGCCCACAAGGATTCTTCCATTCTTTCATGCCAATCCCGTTTGGACTTGGAGATGACTTTCTTGAGCAGGTTGCATAGAGCCTTATGGAGTGCTTCAACAAGACCATTGGCGGCATCATGATACATAGAAGACTTACGTTGCTTGAAGCCAAAGAGATCACAAATCTTGTTCATTAACTTGTTGTTAAATTGCTTGTCGTTGTCAGTTATTATGTAGCGATGAATGCCAAAGCAATAGATGATATTCACTCAAATGAAATCTGTAACATTCTCTTTCTTCACTTCTTTAAGAGCGACAACTTTGGCCCATTTTGAGAAGTAATCTGTTGCGCCCAAAATGTACAAGTATCCACCAGAAGATTTTGGTAGTGGTCCAACAACATCTAATCCCCAAGCATCAAATGACCAAGATACGATAGTTGGGTGCAATACTTCGGGCGGCTGATGTATTAAATTCGCATGAAATTGACAAGCATCGCACCTTCAAGCATAATCTAAGCAATCCTTCACCATGGTTGGTCAATAATACCCCCATTATTTTTATATTAAAGTGGAGCTTTGGTCCAGATTGATGTGATCCACATACTCCTGAGTGTGCTTCTTGTAGAGCTTGGATTGATTCTTCCTCCCAAACATCGTAAGAGTAGTTCCTCAAATGATATTCTATATAATGTGTCCTTGTAGTAAAGGAAATGAGGTGCACTATGACGAATGTCAGTCCTTCTCCTTAGATTTTCTGGAAGCATCCCATAACACATATAGTCAATAATGGGTTGTCTCCAATCTTCCTTCGCGGCTTCTGAAACAGCGATGAGATACTCAATCTCATTTTCTGTATATTCGTCCTCATTTGGTGGTGTTACTATTCATTTTTGGCAAATAATGACTTGTGTCTGATCAGGAAGGGTTAGCGTTGAAGCTAGGGCAGCCAACGCATTAACTTTCTTATTTTCCATTCTAGGAAAATGTTGGAGGGTTACATCTCCAAGCCATCCTATCAACTTTTGAGAATAATCATGATAAGGGTGCAATTTGGGCTTCTTCACCTCTTAACTTCCAAAGAGTTGATTAATCACCAACTGAGAGTCACCAAAGACTTGTAATTGTAATTGCTTCATGTCGATGGCCATTTCAAGTCCAAGTATCAACGCTTGGTATTCATCGACATTATTGGAGAAACATTGTTTCAAAGTAAAAGAGAATTGTAAAATATCTTCCTGCGAAGTGATGAACACCACGCCAGTTCCAGCTCCGCCACGATGTGCAGCCCCATCAAAGTACATTTTCCAAGGCGATTGAATTTCAATAAACATTACATCTTCATCAGGAAGCTCATCAGTTAACTCCCAATCATATGGTATGGATGGTCTGCTGAGAAATCCGCTAATGCTTGTCCCTTCACAACTTTCTTAGGGATGTACACGATCTCAAACTGTTGGAATTGGAGGTACTATCTTGCTAGTCGGTCACTAAGGATAGGTTTTGACATAAAAAACTTGATGAAATTTTCTCTAGAGATAAGGCAGACAACATGAGCTTGAAAATAATGCTTCCTCTTTTTGATCTAGAAGACTAGTGCCAAGCACAACTTTTCAATTGACGAATAGTTCTACTCATTTGGTGTCATTGTTCCGCTAAAATAATAAAGATAGTTTTCTTTTCCTTAACTATTCTCTTAAGCTAACAGGGCTCCTACATACCTTTCTTGTGCTGCAATATAGAGTATCGATGGCTTTCCAGGTATAGGGGCTGCCAAAACTGGAGGTTTCGCTAGATACAATTTGATACTTTTAAAGGCATCGCTACATGTTTGGTCCCAATTAAAAGGAGCACCTTTCTTCATGAGATGAATGAATGGTTGGCATCTTCCTGCTAAATTTGAGATGAACCTCCTCAAGTAGGCTAGCTTTCCTTGGAGACTTTTTAACTCATGAATATTTCGAGACTCGGGCATCTTCAAAATTGCATCAACTTTGGATTGATCAATTTCAATTCCTCGATGTCTCACAATGAAGCCAACTAACTTTACAGAAGTAACTCCGTAAGCACACTTCAATGGATTCATCCTTAGTTGATATCTTCGAAGTAACTCAAACACCATTCTTAAGTCTTTCAAATGATCACCCCTCTTTCTTGACTTTACCACTAGGTCATCAACATAACATTCAACATTTTATGGAGAAAGTTATCAAATATATTTTGCATAGCCCTTTGATATGTAGCAACAACATTTTTCAAACCAAAAGGCATCAGTTGTAGCAATAAATACCTGTAGGTGTGCGAAATGCGGTGAGTTCTTTATCCTTTGGTGCCATGCAGATTTGATTATAGCCAGAAGAACCTTCCATGAATGACGTTGCCTCATAACCAGTGGTGGAATCAATCATCAGCTCCGGAATGGGAAGAGGGAACTCATCTTTAGGACATGCATTATTGAGATCCCTGAAGTCAACACAAACTTGAATTTTGCCATTCTTCTTCCTTATAGGAAAAATACTTGAAATCCATGTAGGATATTTAACTTTGCAAATGAATCTTGTCTCAATGAGTTTGTTGACTTCATGATCTATCAATGGAACCAAGTCTGGACTAAAAAGTCTTTGGGATTACTTAACATGACGAGAACCATTTTTGACTGCCAAATGATGGACTGCTACTTTAGGATTCAATCCAGGCATTTCTTAATAACTCCAAGCAAAGACATCCCTATATTCTTTGAGTATATTCACATAAGCGATTTCTTCATCAACTACTAGGAAGGCACTCAAGTAAGTTGGCCTTGGGTCTTTATCAATGCCAAGGTTAACTTCCTTTAAGGGATGTATTGTGGTCTTCACCCCTTCTTCAAGTTCTGGTGGAACATCTCTAGCATCTTCCTCTTCTAGAGGATCATTGTCATTGACATATATATGACAACACCATACAATATCTTCCAACTCTTTATCAATCTTAGTTTGAGGCAAGGCATCCTGCTCATTTTGGATTGTAACATGATATGAGGAGCCTACACTTTCTTTATCTTCCTCACGCTCCTTGGTGTTAACCACAATGTGAGTATTTGCCTTTAGTTCCTCTTTACAAGAAACCACAAGTTCCACTCGTTGCTTCATTCCAGAAGGAATCAAACTTTTGAAATCCTTTTGGATCATAGATGAAGCCAGCAATGTCACTTTTAGATAACTTCTGTGATTCTTGTTGTTGTTCTTCTTCAATGGACCTAAACCTCTCAAACACAAAAGTTCTTGAAGTTGATTCTCCAAGTCAATCAAAGATGGAAGGATTTTTATTGGGAGCATTGACATTATCTTCAACAGTTATATGATTATTGCTTTCCCTTCTTATGGAAATGCGAATTGGCAGCGGTTGGCTATAACCTAGGCCTTCACGTGCTTGCCTAGTTGTATCTTCCAATGGGAGTTTCCCTAACATTGATGTCTCATTAGGGTTGTATCCAACCTTCACAAATAACTTGTAAGAATTAGGATCAAAACCTTCTCTTGTGCGCTTTGTAGGGAATGCCACATCTCACACTTGATTTTGAGCTATTAACTTTCCTGGTAGCTTCGAAGACAAGTTTATTGCATTAATCCGTCTGATAGGAAGAGTTAGTCTTCTAAATGCATTTTCTTAAAGGTTAGATGATCTACCTTCTTCTTTTTTTAGTTTTGGAACATAGCGAAGTTCAGAAGTCAATTTCTTTGATGACATGATCTTCCTTTCATTAAGAATGGGACAAAGTTCTTTGGTGTTAACTTTTACCTTTCCGATAGCCAGATCGATTCTTTTCCTTGTGATCTTATCAAACTTGGTTGATTTGACATCATTAGATATTTCCCCTTTAACAACATATTCCTTCAAATAGAATTTTGCATCGGGAAAGTGTGTCTCAACTTCTGTGAAAGGGTTATCATCCGAAACTATCTTCCTTTCAATCCCACCTTCAAGATACTTCAAAAATTGATAGTAAGATGATGAGACAATTCTATTCTGATGTACCCAAGGCCTGCCAAGTAATATATTGTATGAAGTTTTTGCATAGATCACGTGCATCCATGCACTTGATCGCAAATCTTCTATGTGGATTTCTAATTTAATAGAGCTTATGGACCTTTGTCACCCTTGTTTGAATTCTTGTATCAACAAACAACTTTCACTAAGTTCTTTAGTCGTGATGTTGAGTTCCTTCAATGTGTGGATAGGTAGAATGTTGACTCCAGATCCTTCATCTATTAAGATTCTATTTATCTTCTTCTCTAGCACGTGACCCACCATATACAAAGGACTATTGTGTAGTGTTTCACCAAATAGAAGATCATTGTCTGTAAATGTGATTTTTGTATCACATGCATGTGCTTCTTGGGAAGAAGGTTCAATAGGTTTTTCAGAAGATGAAGGAGACATCATTGATGGGATTTCCCTCGTTGCTTCTTCTTCGTCACTAGGAGACACTTGTGGCGAGAATTTTCTTGTTGTTCTGTCTTTGTCAGTAAGAGACACCTTCATTGTTTTTCTTTATCAACATTGAAACATGATGCCTCGACATTGTCTTGAGTAGACTTTGTGCAGAATGAACTTGGTAAGAATTCATCTAGAGTCATAGGACGTCGGGGTTTTTGGTAGTGATGCACTTTTACGTTTTCCCTATTTGGGCGCTTGATTAATTTCTGTTTTTCCAATTTCCTCACCATCTTCCTTCTGATCGGTCTGTCGGATGATTCCTTTCGTAAGCTTGACTTGTTGCGTCTTTGCCTAGTCACAAGAATGCAGCCTTCGTCACCATCTATATCTACTTGAGATTTGTATTTTCTCTAAGGAGTCTTCTTCATGCTTTTTAGAGATACATATTTGGATCGGATCGAACGAGCCGAATGTGATAGAGATTCAGTTAGAACTAGTTTTCTCATCATCACGGACAATTTTCTTTTCTCTAACCAATCGCATCACTCTATCCTTCAAGACAAAACATTTTTCAAAAAGGTGACTCACAAGTCTATGATACTTGCAATAATTTAGGTCATCAACTTTTCCAGCTTCTTCAGGTCGCTTCATCTCTGGAAACTCAATGAGTTTTAACTCAAGCAACTAATAAAAAATATCAGAAACATCAGAATCCAAGAAGGGGTATTCCTTTTCTTGCATTTCCCTTAGGATCGACTTTTGATTCGAATGCGCTTGGAAATTCGGTATCAAAATTTGTTTCTTGCCTTCCTTTGTAGTGAACTTTACAGGCGACACATTAACATTCATTTAATTTTTGTTGTCGTTCTTGGGCACAAATTTGCTCCATCTCTTGGGTTCCTTCTTGTACCTTCCTTTGTGAGGGTCATGGATAAACGTCATATCTTTTCCAGCAGAGGACGTGCTCAAATCCATATCATGAGTGCGAGTAACTAGATCTTCAAAGGATTTGGTTTTATTCCTTGTAAGATGTAAAGAAGCTCCCAGTGCATCCCTTGGATACACATTTCTATCGCAGAAGCTTCACTAAGTTGATCTTTGCGATTCAAGCTACCGTTCCTCCATCAAAGTCTATAATCGGTTCGTCCTTCCTTTGGCGAGTATTCGTGGGTTCTACAATGCTCACCGTACACCTCGTGCTATAGAAGTGATTGAGAAGCTCATGCTCTAGTTGCTCCCAATTATTGATAGAATTTGGTTCAAGATCCGTGTACCAATCAAAGGAATTTCCTTTTAGAGAACAGACAAACTGCTTGACAAGATTGTCTCCATATGTTCCAGCATTATTACATCTCTCCACAAAGTGTGCAACATGTTGCTTAAGATTTCCTTTACCCTCAAATTGTTGAAATTTGGGAGGTTGATAACCAGCAAGAATTTTAAAGTTATCAATTCTTGTAGTGTATGGCATGTCATACATATGAGAAGAATTGGTGGAGACTTCATACTTATCCTTGATTGTGACTTTCAATGAACTCCTTCAAGTAATCAAGTGGGATCATTCCTTTAGAAGAAACTTGCATCTCATTAACAAGGGGTGCTTTCTTCGCAGGATCTTTGTTCTCTTGAACTTCAACACCCTTTCCAGGCGCATGAATCAATTCTCCATCTAAAAGTCCTTCCATCATATCCATCTAATTATCGATTCGAGACTCTTGGTGTTGTACATGCTTTGTCAATCCTTCAATCAACTTTTTCAGAGTTGCGAGTTGTTCCTCAGGGGAAGAAGCAGCGGTCACCATTGTTTGCATGATCATTGGAGATGTAGGAGAGTAGCATGGATTGTCGCGTAAGTTGATCTTCAGTGGACTCACATTACGCGATGCATGTGGAGATGATTCATTGGTTGAATCATAGTTCTCTCTTGTGGTAGAGTTCTTCAAACCAGATTGTTCAAGCAGAGCCAATGTTTTCTTGATCTTTTCAGCAACACTGATTCCTCCTTCTAAAGAATTTGTGGAGTAACTTACTCCTTTTGGAGTCGAAGATCCAAAAATAGGAGTTGATAGTGACGACACTTGAAGTGTTTGTTGTCCTAGCAAAGTAGCTTTGCTCCTCGTAACAACTCCGAAACTTCCAAAGGTAACACCAAGAATGCCTTCAACTTCAGTAGAGAACTTGAAGCTATTGGCGTTAGAGGCAGTTGATTGAGAGTTGATCTTCATGGAAGTCATCTAGATATTCTTTAATTCTTTAAAAGTTGAGATGAGAGGAAGAGACGGTCCCACTTGGAGTGCCAATTTGTTTGTAACAAATTTTAAACATATGGAAAATAAATAAACCACACAAATAAAATCTGAAGAAACATGAATATTTTATTTATAATAGTGCGGGTACAATTCTGTTCCTCCCTTGATTCTACCCTCCTAAGATTTATCCATGATTCGATCCATTAGTGGTGAATTTCTCGAACAAGGAATATTCAGATATGAACTCTATATGAATATTCCATGACTTTTGTGGAATATTTGAGATACCTTTTAAGGGAATTTAGTGCCCTTTATATAGGCATGAACTAGGGTTTAAGGTAGTAGCCTCCAATAAATCTAATTGAAACCGAACACGTATTCTAGAGTCTTAATTTGAATTGAACACGTCATTGTAGAGTCCCACAAAATTTCAATGTCTACACTTTCTTTACTTTATTTTTATAACTAGAAAATCCCAGAGGGCCAACTGACACACCATTCGAAGATCGATGGATAGTGGGATCGTCCCTCTCCCCTTTTTTACTTAAATACTATCATGCATTTTGTCTACAATAGGTTTGAACATGTGACATTTTATACATCACGTACGGTCTATCGCTAGACCTAAACGTTGGGGCTCAAATGTAACGGCTCCGGTCCAATTGTTAAGGTATTGCCCTTTTTGGGTATAGAACTGCACTGATTTGTCCCTTGGATTTTAACTCAAACGGTGCCTCAAAAGTTGTTTTGAACTCGTTCTTACAAGGTCCCTAACTTTATTCTCCCATTTCGATGTGGATTCGCCTAAGGAGTAATTTTCACCCCTTTTTCAAAGGTCTGCCTTCTATCATGAGCTTCTATTGAGAATATCATTAACTAATAAAAGTGTGCTCTCTCTAACAACATAAGTTTTTAGATCACTTTGGGCCTAGTCCGCACATATTTGTCTGCTTTTGACTTGATACAAAATTTAAGACACTACGGAAGACTTGAATTTTGTGGTCTTAAATTAAAAATATGTTGAATCTACTAAAATGTCATTTAATCTTGTGTTTTTAAACATGTCGTGTGAAAAACTGAAATCAAAGAGTTGGTAAAAAGAAAATAGAGTCATTCCTTATTCCAACGTATCATTTTAAATGTCCAATTAATTAAATACACCAAACCTAAATCTTCTTTATTCCAATGTAATATTTTCAAAATCAAATTTCTAACCACTTTCAACATTATCGGCTGCTAATATATAAAAGTAGGTCCTTCTAATAGTTGTTGATAATTAGTAATTACCTACCTTTTAAAAAAAAAATATCAATTAGAAACACTAATGTGCTCAATTGATTAATGTTACTTTAATGCCAACTAGCATCCTAATAATTTCAAAAGTAGCTAGACCATTGCCCTAGTAAACAAAAATATATAATCATCATATTCTGGTTGTTATGCGTAGATTAGATGCACGTCCCAGGTCCTAACACTATCACAGAGTATTAAAGTAGAGAAAAGAAGAGGAGCATGTCTATTAATCATCATATTCTAGTTGTTAAAGCATAACTTTATTATGCATAGGTTAAACACACGTCACAAGTTCCAATGTGATAGTATTCAAGTAAAGTATCAAGGCCATTATCGATTGAATTTCGAACCGTGACCTTTGGAGTAAGAGACTCTATATAAAGCCACAAATTCAGCAGACCAAAAGCACATTTTTTCCCAACAAACCAAAGTGCAATTCTTCTTATCCGAATCTCTAATACAATGATCATTCTTATTCCAGAATAATTCTCTTCTCAAATAGACAAAACCGAAATAAAAATTCCATTCCATATAGTACTACATTCTTTTTTCCTGGCCAAAGAAACAAAGAAAATACTACTAAAAACTCTTTCAAATTCAAGGTTTTCTCCGAAAATGACTCCATATATCCAATTTCAAAGCTAGAGAGGAAAGGAAACAAATTCCATGACAATGAAAATTTTTTTAGCATACAAATGGAAAGATATTCATGGTTTGTCACGACCCAACCCATCGGATCGTGCGAGCACCTACTCTAACACCTAAGTAGGAGGACCCTTGATCCCCAAACGGTTAAAAACATGCAGAAAATTAAGAATATTGGAGATAAAAGGAAATTCATGTGATCATTACATAAATAAGAGTTTAAACAATACAAAGTTAAATTTGTAAAATAAGTTTAACGCCCCAGTGATCTAGTCTAAGCAGGTACAAGAGCTTCTAATATTATAGGGTATAAAATACAGTAGCTAATGACACAACTTCCACCATAGGTAAGGAAGAGTAGAAGCTATTGGAGATTATCTTCGTCTTCACCTATGAAACATCAATGACCCTGCAACAAGACTATGCCAAAAGGCATAACAAGAGTAGTATCAATACAAACCACACGTACTGGTAGGCATCATCGGTCAACCCGATGCCCATTGCATAATATAAAGAAATCAACAAGAAGGAAACATGCAATAAGAAAGTACACTCCTCAACCTTTATCCTCCTGCCTTTACCATTCCCGTATACCTTAAACGTAGTAGTACACTTGACTCTAACCCCCTACTCTATCACCCTGCTGACTCTGCTCTTGATCATAGCTTAACCATTCTATCTCATGGATGAGTTCCTGAATACAACCATTACCGACCCGACCAACAACTCACGACATGCCCTCACTTCTTCTACATCACCATTCAGCCCTTGACCACACAGTATACTCTATCTAGGCTCGCTAGCCGTTTTGAATATGAATCCCCTTCCCAAGGTAGGACCTATGTACTTGTGCCTCATGAACACTACCCCACTTCTCATTGTCTAAGAACACAGTCAACCTCTCTAAAAATAGCCGATAATACTTCCTGGACCCTCAGTCTCCACTTACCAACTTCATACCGATTGGGCCTGATCATTCACAGTTAATTCCAGTAAGCAAGATATAAATAATTAATTACAACACAGTAAACACACATATACATGATGCATAGTTCCAATATCACTTGAGGAACAATATACAATTCCCTAATAGCAATGGCAGGTAGATACAAATATAGTAGTCACAAATGGTTCTCTCATGGAACCCACGCCCAAACTGTTAGTGTGTCAGAACGTGACACCCGATCCAATATATATATGTGTCGGAATATGACACCTGGTCTAATATATGTGTCGGAATGTGACACCCAATCCAATCAGCACAACCACAGTCACAATCACACCCATAATGAACAGTGCACATAGTCACACAGTCAAGCAACAAGTTCATGGCATGTAATTGTTCATACTTAATCATTTCCTTAGATTCAATTCATGTTTCCCTATTCACATACATACATGCATACAATGTAGAAATTTACAAGCATATATAACACAACAAGAGGTCGAATCATCACCTACCCCTAGTTCCCCGGATGAGGATTTCCCCCACGGCACATATCTAATTTAATAGCTAGGGGTACATGTACAACCGCCTCTTTTTTTGTGCCCGAAGGCCTAAACATGAATTCGACCGTCAATTAGCAATATATTACGTAGTGAGCATGAGTTTATGACTACTCAAGTAAGTAAACCTAGCCTACCTGGGCGCGAAGCAGCTGCATAGGGATTGTAGCTCCAATCCTGGATTTCATACAACGAGATGGGGGATTTTGTCTGGGAATCAACGAGTTATCGTCGATCTTGCACTAGATATCTATTTCTCCTTCCTTCCCAAGCCTAGAATAACCTTTTGAGGGTTTCTGGGTGATTCTCGCCTCTTTTTGTCACTTAGAGAAAAAGAAAGAAATAAGACTTCGCATCATTAAGTTCTGCCCCCGACCATCCCGCTCTTGCGCTCCCATCCTACTGGGGCGCCGCCGCTGTAGCTACATCACTCTACTATGGCAGGACAATGAGCCCAGCTACTCACGACGTTTCGCCCTTCTTAAATAACGACGGTTCGGGTCGTTACATGGTCGAAATGATTGTGAAGGGATGATTCACCCTATTATAGCAGAGCTAATACGTTATAGAGATATGTTACAAGCAGGTCACAATGCATATGATTTTGATCGTAGTTGTAAGATCGATCCTAGTTTATTTTACAAAATTGCCACTGTACATGAGTTGGATCATAGCTATAGCATCGATCCTAATTTCTTTTCCAAAGTCACCAGTGGCGAAAAACATGGCTATGATGTCTCCAAATGCCTCACTCATTCAATTTGGTCGGGTAATTTGAGTCACCAAGCAAATTGGATCGGCTATGTTGCAGTATAAAATGACGAGTACTCAACACACTTAGGATGCCATGACATAACAATTGTTTGGCGTAAAACAACAAAGGATGTTGAAGAGATAGCGGATGTAATGGACTTACAAAGACCAGCTAGAGATTACAACATGTCTAGGCGCGATCCAACAATCAAAATCGAAGCTAGATTGTTGAACATCTACACGAGGAAACACGATCAATGCAATGTGGCAAGTTGTTAGCAAGGTAACAGGCTCTTAACGAAGTTAAGAGACTAATAGATTGATATTTGAATGAGGAATTAAGCATAACAATAGCAGTACAAAGCTTGGGAGATGGCTTAGCTATGCTAAGTGCTTATGACATTGTAGAAATTGGAATAGATTTACGCAAAGACGGACGTGTTATTCCTTTTTGTGTATTTTCATTCTCAAGGCCAAGAGTTGGGAATATTAACAAAGGCTTGAAAGATTAGGAGTGAAAGTTTTGAGAGTAGTAAACAAACATGATTTCGAGATTCAAACAAGACTGATTCAAAAACTTGGAGATTATTTTTGGAGTTATTGGCATGCTGGTGAAGAAATAATTTTGGATCATAAGATATCCCCTTCCTTAAAGGAAATGCATAATCTCACATACATCACTGACAGTTGGATTTACTCCACTGGTTAGTACAATTTCCTATTTCATTTCTATAGATTAAGTGTGACAAAATAAAATTCAATCTGTCCAACCTATTTAAGTTTGGGCTCAGCTCATTTCAATCCATTAAAAATTGAGTTGATATGTAGTCAAAATTGAACCCTCCTACTTAGTTGGGTTGGGAGAAAAGGGCTTTACATGTTGTGTTCTGATGGGTTTAAGGGTTTAGTTGGCAAAGTGATGAGTAGGAGGGTTCAACCGACAAACAGAGCCAAGTACAAGGGTCTCACAGGTCATTCGGCCAATTTAATCTGTTATGTATAACCATAATAATTTTTTTATCAGGTACTAAAATCTTTTTAAAAAATTATTAAAACTTAGTAAAAATTGGACGGATTGGGTTATGACCCATTACTTGATATGTTTTAACCCAAGCAAATTTGGGTTGAATTGGATCTTGATCATTTTGACCCGCCCAAATATGCCCCAACCCGTCCAATTGTCTCCCCTACCGTATAGATGCAGGGGCAGAACCATCCCTTTTAACTTACTGGTTTGGCAGAAAAAAAAGTAATTTTTCTACAAAATCTATATAAGTATATATTCAGAACACAATGGTAAAGAAAAATGTGATCCATAGCTCATAAAATAAGACATTTGACCATGTTTCATCGTGAAGATCGAAAAAAGTATAATTTTTTTTTTCAAAGTGAAAAACGATATTTGGAAATTCTGATTCCTGTTATAGAAGCTTATAAAAGAATTCTTCTCAGAACCAAGTTTTCTCAAATTTAACTAGAATGTGTTCATATGAGCAGGTTTCAAGGGAAAGGAAAATGATTTATGATTCAAAATTGAGGCAATTGAAATTTGGCGAGAAAAGTAACTGATAGCATGATCAAGACGTATATTGAGATAATCAATGGGAAAAAAATTCATGAAGTTTGATAGTAACATGAAAAAACAGTATGTTGAACAATTTCGTCTCAAGAATCAATCCCCAGCAAAAGATGAACACCAATCATGATCATACATGTGGACAAAGCCCTCTCTTGTTGGTATCCGAACCAACTTATGAGCACTTCAACTTGTTAACTTTGATGTCAGTAATATTTTCTATATGCATAATTTTTTTTATTGATTATGAGTGTTCAAATAACCATCCTTGGGGCGATCTATGTAACTATGCCACTAATTCTAGTACATGATAATTTGTTGAATTTGATATAGATTATTTTTCTATACCCTATTAAGTGAAATTTTTAACACGAATATAATAGTCTGGCCAAGGTTTGTCAAACCCGTAACTAATGATGTAGATTCGTCCCTGACTCTGGCTGTCAATATCTAAAAAAAAAGATGCAACCTAACATATCTTTAGAAAAAACAAAAAAAAAACACAATTCTTAATAAACAAGTGATAGCTAGAGTGCAAAACAAGTAACTCAAAAAAGTCTAATCGAGTTTATAAAAGAAAACACACAAATTAAAGGTGTTTAACAAAATGCAACAAGAAGTTTTCTCCTTGCAAAATTTGAATGTCTAAGCGAAAGAGAAACTGAAATACTGTACATAGTTAATATACTAATTCAATTTTGGGTGTGACCGAGAATATTTCAAAACCATGACAAATTCTTCAGCAGAAGCTCCAACTTTTACTGAACTTTTTCCAGAGTGAGGTGCTACGTGTAACCACATTTTTTCTAGATGTTTGAGAGGCAATTTAGGACGAATCAACATTTCTAACATGCGAAGCTCCACCTACATTTCAAATTATTAGGATAAAAAATTCAGAATTAATAATCAGGTTTCATGTAGAAGATATCACAACAAATATTGAATGACGATATAAGTATATAATTACCTCGTCTTCGCTCTGAAGACTCAATTTTTGTGCAAGGTACTTCTTTAGGTAGGAAGACGGCTTGTTCACATCTCTATTTAACGAGAAAAGAAGTATAACATATTAATTGAAGTTAAGAGGTATTTTGGAAGGTAAAAAGATGTATATAGTATAAAAGAAAATACAAAATTGCAATTACACAGAAAAGCGAGGAGAGGGAAGGGAGGGGGCACTTCCATTAATCTCTCGCTATACGATGTCCATGAAAGGGCCAGACTATTAGGGTTCATTACACACAGTCTTATTTTGCATTTTTCACAGCACAAACTTGTGATATCCTAGTCATATTGCAATAACTTTACTAGTTATGTCATTGCTAACTATCCTTCTTTTGAGAGAGAATTCATACAAAAAAAAAAAAATACCTTTACCAAATTGATTCATGCATGCCACAATGGCTACTACAGTTTAAATAAAAAATGAATGAGCAACATTTCAAAATGTATCTAGAACTTCAAGAATATATATAAGCAGGACATAATATTTTTGTAAATATATGTTCAAATGTAATTAAAGACTTACTTGATCTTTATGTAGCGGGCAGAAATCTGTGGTAAGGGTGAAGGACCTTCCCTGAAACAATCATATCGAGTCAAACATTGTAACATAAATCAAAATAATATAGAGAGAAGTAATACATAAAACTGAAAGTCATAGAATGAAACTCACTGCTTATCACATGCAACCAAAGTGAACCAAATAGGATGATATCTTTCATTCACTACTCTAGTACTACCACTACTTGTACCTCCTGTTGTCTCAGTAGTACCTTGAACTTGTGCCACATTAGTATTTGTTCCACCAGCACTACCATCATCACCACCGCTAACAGGAGGAGGAATATTTTTTCTTTTTTATTTCTTTCACGTCGTCCCTCTTTCCCTTTTCCGTTATTAGTATTATTATTATTACTACTTCTTGATTGCGTTTCTATAGCTTGAACAACATCTAATCTTTTAAAAATATTTTGTTTGCGAACTTTGTGTTCCTTAAATTTTTTCAAAGGCACATACTCTTCGTCTGAAGGAACATACTCATCATCTTCTTCTTCTTCTTCTTCATCATCATCATCATCATCATCATCATCATCATCATCATCATCATCGTCATCATCATCATCATCATCGTCATCATCATCATCATCATCATCATCATCGTCGTCGTCGTCATCATCATCATCATCATCATCATCCTCATCATCATCATCGTCATCATCATCATCGTCGTCCTCATCATCATCATCATCGTCGTCCTCAATTTCATAATCATCAAGATTAATTAGTGGAGTACGATCAATGAACTTTGGAACTCGCTCTCTGGACTTGGATAAATCATTCATCATATCCAATGGTTCAATACTTTTATTTTTCTTTGTGATGCTATCATTCTTTGAGGACTCAGAAGCATAAACACTACTCCTAACCTTCAACAAGTCATCACAAGAGTTAGTACACTTTTCATTCACTAAGGAGATTCAAAGTATTTTGAATGATACGCGAACAAGCCAAAGAATTAAACATTTAGTATATAATATAAGAAAAAATATTAATCCATTTAGCAAAAAGTAGTGTACTTCTGGAGAATACGACACAAGTGCAACATCAAAAGTAAAAAATAGGTACAACTTATCACATGAATTCTTAAAACATAAAGTGGATTTGAATTAATTAAGTACCTGTTGTTTAAGTTGAGTAGCTTTGCCCGAACGAAGAGGAGTACTTGAACTTCCTGGCTGATCTCCCTCTATCTGATTATATCAATTATAATTGCATTTTTCATTATAGTTTTTCTCTAAAAAATAATTAAAATAATTCCATAGAACAACTACTAATATACGCGCCTCAGTCCCAAATGAGTTAGGATTGTGACTAAAACATAAAGTAGATTTGAATTGTACCTATTGGTTATGTTGAGTTAAGCTTCCTGGATGCGTATTTCCCTTAATCAGATCAACAACATCATATTAAATATAGTTGGATCTTGAAAACGATCAATATTAGCATCATTTTGCAAACATCCTCTTCTTCCTCTTCCTCTACCTCTACCTCTACCTCTACCTCTTCCCTTTCCAGTACTACTACTTGAGATGTTGTGTTGATTCAGAATTTAATCATCATGAACAAATGGTGTAGCATTTATAGTGGAAGAGGTTGATTTATCTTTTCTCCTTGAACTTGTACCAACAACTACATGAGCAGCAGGAGGAGGCAATGGTAGAGTATCTATTAGCATGCCATGAATTTTATTCAGATCAATATCCTCACGAGCTAACTTTTTGGGTTCGCCTTTTTTTGACTTTTTGATTAGTCCACACTCAATTAATTCTCTTCTTTTACTTGACACCATGTCTATGATCCCTTGCACTTGGTGATCAGGCCTGAATATTAAGCATTATATAAGGTTATATTAATACTTACTTTTCACAACACATATATATACTGGAACGAAATTATAGTTCTATCTACTTGTTCGACATAACCTAGAGTCAAAATCATGTACTTGTATCTGAAAATTTACTTATAACATGTACTCTCTTTGTCTTAAATTATGTGGAAGGGTACCTAGTATGAAGATTAAAACATACCATTTTGACTTTGAATTTGGGTATAAATTCTTTAATTTTTAAAAATAAAAATGTATACACGAAAATTACTCCAGATCAACATAGCTAATGAATCAAAATATTTTCTTAAAAATATTGTTTGACTCCTTAAATAGTAACACTTAACATATAATAGGATGGAGAGAGTACAAATAATGTATTCATATAACATGACACTGCGTCTCTGATCCCTTGCACTTGGTGATCAGGCCTAAAAATTAAGCATTATATACAAGGAACAAAATTACAGTACTCCTTACCTGTTCGACATAACCTTGAGTCAAAATCTTGTTCTTGTATTTGAGATTTTTTACTTATAATATGTACTTTCTTTGTCTCAAATTATGTGAAAGGGTACGAAGTACGATGATTAAAACATCTTTGTTTGACTAAGAATTTGGGTATAAATTCTTCAATTTCTTAAAAATTAAATGTATACACAAAATTTACTCTAAATCAACATAGCTAATGAGTCAAAATATTATTTTTTTCAAAAAATATTTGACTCCTCGAATAGTAACACTTTAGCATATAAAAGGATGGAAAGAGTATAAATAATGTATCCATATAACATGAACCAAATGGAAAAATATAGCCAAAATCAAAAGACAATGACCATTTTTACATTTTGAAAAAGAGTGGTGTCTAGGACAATGACCTTAACTTGTTTTTATTAAATACTTGTTATTTTTCATCAGCACAAACATAAAGAGAACTCTTATATATCACCATAGACATATAGAAGAATAATCTAGAGTTGTATTAGAAGTGTATTTTTTTTTTACAATTTAAGCCTATAGTCAACATATGACCGTCAAAATACTTGATTTCACTAATGATTCGAGTACAAATTTTTCAAAACATATTTGAAAAAAATTATTGTAAGTCAACATAAATAATTATTCAAAAAATTGTGAAAACTATACTCACATATTTTTTTTGTTGTTTAACTATCTAAACAGTAACACTTTCACATAAAATAGGACGAAGGGACTATATGACTCTCTCTATTCCACATTATGTGATACGATTTTCATGCCTTCTCAAATAAAATTTACATATTAGAAGTAATTTTTTTTTATATAAATCACAATAATTAATAATTCAATACATTTAAAATTTGTATAAAAAAATCAAAATTGGAGAATATACCTGATTTTCTGCAAGGGGGCAATACCTATATCTGTATTGCATTCTGGACAAACTTTCAATTTCTCTTCTTTTTACCTTTCTCATTATGCAATTCTTCCAAACTGTAAAAAATATTAAACAAAAATTAATCAAATTCCATTAAAAATGATATATAATGAATTAAGAAATAAAAAGTGATAAGAAAGAAAAAAACAAAAAAATATTGAACCATAATACATAAAAATACAGTAGTCTTAATGACTAGGGCCAAATGCAACAAACCGACCATACAAGAAAGTTAATAAATAAATAAATAAACTGTTTAATTAAGCAACATGATAAATTCAACCCAATTCACAAGAACAAATGATTTTCACAAGAACAAATGATTTATCAAAATCAGTAAATTCATAAACGAAACCCCAAAAAAAAAATCAAAATTTATATTATTTGTAAAAATAAATAAATGGAAAGAACTAAAAAACTAAAAAATTCAAGATCATGAAATCACATGTACACATATGATTTATCAAACATCAATCAAATATAAAAAATGATCCCC
>JAJONZ010013146.1:0-50286 GCA_029582445.1 Solanum paucissectum | reverse complement strand
GGAGGGTTCTAAGGAACATCTCAAGAGTTTCTTTACTCCCATTGCAAAACAAAATTGTATCATCTGCAAAGGAGAGATGATTCACCTGGGGACCATTCTGGTTCATATAGAATCTTTTGTAACGCCTTCTTCTTGGCAGATTATTAAGCATTTGAGATAATAATTCAGAGGAAAGTACAAAAAGGGAAGGGGAGAGGGGATCACCTTGTCTAAGCCCTTTACCTGATTTGAAGAAGTCTTGTCTATCTCCATTGACAATAATAGAATACCAGTTATTGGAAATGTACCTGTAGATCAAATCAATCCAAATTTCACAGAAACCCATTTTCCTAAGTACCATACATAGGTATGTCCATGAGACCCTATCATATGCCTTGGTCATATCTAATTTAATGACCACATTGCCTCCTCTATTAGGTTTTTTTGTGTCACTAATGATTTCCTGGGCCAAGAGGATATTTTCAGAGATTGCTCTACCCTTTATAAATTCAGATTGATTATTGGATATAATATTGGGGAGGATGGGGCTGAGTCTGCTATTCAAGATTTTGGATATGATTTTGCTAGTCACATTGCATAAGCTGATTGGTCTGAGGTCTATGAAGTACTGGGGGGATTCCACTTTAGGTATCATGACTAGACATGTGTGAGTGTAGAATTTGGTGAGCTCAGCACCTCCAATGAAGGTTTTGATAGCCATATGCAGGTCTATTATGTCTAATAAAACAACAGACATATAACTCATTCAATATTAAAAATCAACCATTAATAAGATATTAAGTATTGAAAAAAAAAAATTCCTCCCCATTTTATTTGCCTACATAAAAATAAATTACAAAAATAATTAGCATATTTATTATATATTATATAAATAATACAAGTTTCAAACTAGTCAACTTATAACCGTGACTATACTTATTGTAATTGGAATCTTTAATTTGTCGAAGAATTTAAACTCTTTCTTTTATGTTTTCTTTTCACTACATAATTTTGAAATGAATATTTATTTATTTTTTTACTTTTTTTCCATATAGAACAATAAAAGAAAAAATCATTGTTCTCTAATTTGGATATTTTACCTGACGGATAATGTAATTTAACTATAATCTTAAGTCATATTTCTCTTTCAACAAATGCTTCCTAAATGTTTAAGTGATGTTTATTTAACGATTTTTATTTTAAACTTTTTTAATAAATCAGTAAAAAATAAATTGAAGTACTATTTACTTGAATATCTCATTTTTCATCAGGATAATCCAAAATAGTTACATTATTTCGCAATAAATACTAGTAACAATTTTTACCAATAAGTTATTTAACCACATGGAGCTACATATGCATATGCCACATGTTAACTCAGAGACATGTTCATCTTTCTAAAGTAATTAAAGTAAAATGAAATTAATGTTTAAACACGATTTTATTTTTCAATCAGTGAGTGCATCAACCTTGACTACTTGGTTAATCAAATCAACACGCCACTTTACTAGTACGAATAAATATAATCTGTCATTTGTCTTTTGCTCTTAAATTTAATCATTTTTCTCGTAATTACCGCTTTATTTTTATTTTCCTCTTTTTCTCTCCAACGAAACTTTCTTCTTTTTCGGAAAAGCTTCACTGATATCTCGTGAGTCGTGACAATTTGGAAATGGCGACTTCCGCCTTCAAATCTACTTCACGTAGAGGAACCGCCAACTCCAATTCAAATTCTTCATCTTCCAACGCTCCTTCGTTTGTTCGAAAACGATCCTTGAGTGTAAGCGCAATTTCCAGAACTTCGTCAAAATTCGACATCGATTCAGAATTCTCCAATAAATGCGATAATCCTCTCTTCTGCACCGAGAATGACAAAGGTAAACTCAAGGAAAAGGAGAATTCTGGTGTTACGAGGAGAAGTTCAGTTAGTGATGTTGTGGAAGAGAGGGGACGGACGGTTACCAGAGACTCCGGTGTTAAAACTGGGATTGGGCGGAGTGTTTCAAGAGTTCGAGGTCGTTCTGTGTCCAGAGGACACTACGGATCTGCTTATGAGGTTTGCAATTTGTGATTTAGAGTATTAGATTGTGGAAATTTTGACTTTTTCTTTTTATCAGTTGTTCTATTTTTGTACGGAATGGTATTTTGTCTTTGCAACTAGTAGGTGAATCTGAAATGTTATGTCTAAATTGGAACTTGGAAGTATAGTATATGTTAACACTTGAAATGTGGTTGCTTGTCATAACTTAAACTGGTCGCTGTAACTTGTATGATTTACTGCTGATTGAAATAGGCAGAGAAAATAGATGAAGGAAGTATTTGACCAAATAGTCCTCCACCTTGGCATATGTAGTAGTAAGGTTGATGCAATGCCATGGTACTCATAAGTAGTAGCATCATTTTCAGTAAAAGTAGCCAACTGACAGGGACTTGGTGAACCATTATTACTGTTGGATGTGATTGGGTAGTTTCTATATGGATGCTATTCATGCTGCTTCACAAACGGATATGGATATTATTCATTATCGTTGAGTTGACTTTGAAACGGGTATTATATATGATGTATATGTATTACAGAAACCAAACATGTATTCTGGAAGTTGTCTCCTATATATCTGCCACCTCTGCTTGATTTGAACTTGCTTTTTTTCTTATTGTTTTAGTGTGTCGGCATCGTATTCAGGTTGAACCCCTTTTACGTGCTAGATTTTTACTTAAATTTAATATGATGGTAGAGTGAAAAGGAGCTGCAATCAAACACCGTCCAGAGAGTTTCATCGAAAAAGGTAGCTAACAGTTCCAAAAATACCAATATCGTTAGAAATGATACTGATAGAAGCAGCCAAGCCAAGAGCTCACAAGGTGCTATGAGGCGTGGTCAAGTCACTGAATATTCTGAAGATGATTCTGCTGTGAGTATAATTTGTGTGGTAGCACAATAACTATTTTCAATTGTTTTAGGCTGCAGTTGCGATCTTAGATACTGCTTTCTTTTCCAGAGTAGTCTGCATATTCCAAATTGGGAAGATGGAGTTTCAACATGTTCTTTGTCAGAAGCCGAAGAGAAGACCATAAAAGCTGTTTGTGAGCAAATGAAGGTGACATTTTGTTTGGAGCATATTGTATTGCTGTCTATCTAACTATGTAATTATCACCTCTCTTCCTCAACACTGTTTAGAAAGTATGTTTGTAGCGTATGTCTAGAGAACTTTTTAGGGAGTAGTGCTGTCTCCATCAGTTGGAAGCGAGACAGCTGGATGTGGATTTTCACATTTCTTTTCATTTTACATTGATTATTGGTTAAAAGCAAACAAATATTTCTTTAAAGGAAGTAAGTTCCGAAACCTAATTCATGCAGCACTCCTTTACTGCTTATGCTGTATATTGACTATACATCTATATGATCGGGAAAAACAAAAAGCATGATAGCTGAATAGTTTTTTTGTGGTTCTAGTTCATTTTTGCTCAAGAATATTCAATAGTTCCATTTTCACTTGTAGTGGATGAACTATATTTATATATCTACCAAATGAAAAGTAAAAATCATTCTCTACTAAAATGTATTGACATTTGACTTAGGCGGAAACAAACTTTTAATGTGATATAATTGGGGGACAAGGATGGGAACTTCAGAAACCAGGGTATAATCTTGTCAAAGACTGAATAGTTAAGGAACAAAAAGCTTGATTTCCTCATTTCTGTAGAAACTCTATGTAACATGGTTTTGTATCTTTATTATATTTCAGTCAGTTCAAAGTGACCAGTGGGGTGCTGATACTGCTACTAGCGGAATATATGAGACTGTTCGCTCTGAAGTGAGGCGTGCTATTTCCGAAATTCAGTCTGACCTGGAAGATGTAAGTTCCAATGGTATCATGGATACAAGAATAACTACCTCTCAAGGAAATGTCTTGGTATCTGATGGTATTCAAACTGGCTAGTGTCGGCACTAGTAATTTTAGCTTGTCCTACTTGTGGACTTTTGATTAACACTTTTCAAATACTTTTCTTTTTTTGGTAAGTGCCATCTTACAAATCTGATTCTGCAAGGATGTCAGTCTTATTTTTGTGAAGATCTTCAAGTTATTACTTTGATTATGCATGTTACTTTTTTATCCAGTTTGGTCATTAATATGAATATGTGTGTGGCTATTTAATCCATGTGTCTTTTAAATTCATTTTGGTAATTGATACAAATATGCATGTGGCTTTTGATAACTAGAGATAATGGAAATCAAAAGACTTGTGGAAGGTGAAAGCTTTTGTCTGCAGAAGAATGTCTTATATTCAATGTCCATGTTGGTCATGGAAAAATTCTGATTAATGTATCTTCAATTTTTTTTTTCTGGGATAAAGATTAATCTATTTTCAACTTAAAGCATGTACCGTTGACATGAATGCCTTTTACTTAAAAAGTTGTCTCTCTTACATTTTTCCTTATTTTGTGTTTATTTTAGGCTATCCGAAGGAACAATGTTAATGCTATTACAACTGCTAATGTTGCTGATATCCCACCTAACTTGGTCAACCCTGAGGCTGTTGAGTTAGTGTCAGATATTCGAAGGGAATATGCCAGAAAACTTGATGAGGTGATTCTTTCATTGACGATTGGTAGAGGGATAATTCTTTTGGCCATTCTTATATAGAGGGCTTCTGTATCTATTGTTAAATGTGAAGATGCACCAGTTTTGTGTTGTTTGGCTCAGTTTTTGCTACTTTTTCGGTTGGCAATAGGGTTAAAACTAAAAAATATTTCCCTTGTCAACAAAAATAAAATAAAATAAAGAATATCACAATCTCGCAGTTCTTAATGCGAAGAAGCTTGAATACATACTAAGAAGGACTCCATTTTCTTGGGGTTCTTTAGAGGTCTGTCATGGGGAGTACTCTTGTATATTAGGCTTCTGCATGTGGAGTGTCTCAAAGTTATGACCGTAATCATATTTCTCTTTCTATCTCCTTGTCATTAATTGCTGAAGTTTGCTGTTAGATAAAATTTGCAGTCTGAAGAGAGGGCTCGAAAACTTCGATCAGATCTTGCTGTTGAAGAGCATCGAGGCCAGGAGATAAGCAGGATTCTCAAGGAGATACTGTCTGATCCAAAGCCCTTACCTCCTCAGAGATCTCGTGCAGGAAGAAAAGTAGGTTTTCTTAGTCTTTTCCTTCTCTATCTCCAACTTACATAGAAAATAGGAAATAGAAGTGCAAAATTTAAGCTATACCTGTGTCCTGTTGATGTAGCATATTTTTTTTTTTTTATGAAGTAATTAGTTCTATTGCAGGCATCAAGTAGATGCATAATAGTTACAAAAGCTTAGTAGCAAAAGGTCAACTCTCCTTTACATTGTTAATTAAGAGTCAGGGAGCTGCAAGAGTTCAGAAATGAATCAGGGGAATCTAGAGGGGATAAATAAACCCAACTATACAAAAACATGAGGCAGTTAGCTTTTAAAGATTGGTAGGTAGTCGATATTCCATCAAAGCATCTTCAATTCCTTTCGTTCCAGATACTCCAAAAAATGGCTGCAGGTATCATCTTCCAGATTCTCTTGATGGTGCTATCAACTTTCCAGCAACTCCAGCTTATCACAACATCCCTAATATTCTGAGGCATGACCCATTTGAGGCCAAAAAGAGCTAAAAACATACTCCACAAGTATGCTGCTATTTGACATTGTAGAAATAGGTGGTTGTGTGTTTCTGCTTCCTTCATGCACATATAGCATCTGGTAGCCATCTGAAACTTCCTTCTGGTCAGGTTGTCTTGGGTCAGGCAAGCTCCATGAAGTGCAGTCCAGCTGAAGCAACTAATCTTAGGAGGCAATTTGATTTTCCATATAAGCTTCCAAGGCCAGTGGTCTGTAATTGCATTTTGTGGGCCTAGAAGCTTGAAAGCTGCTTTAATTGAGAACTTCCCACCCCTCTTTTCTCCCCAGTTCTGTTAATTGCAACACTGTGAAGTGCTGCTAGTAGGCTGACCAACTCCTCCATTTCCCAGTCCTGTATGTTCCTTCTGAGGATGATGTTCCAAGAATTCCCTTCTCTGTATTGCTGAATAGTAGAGTTTGGCTCCCTTGCTATCTGGAACATGTTAGGATAAGCAACCATTAAAGAGGAGTTGACTATCCATTTGTCTCTCCAGAAACTGATATGTTGTCCATTCCCTGCAATTAAGTGTTTGTGTTGAGAGAACTCCTCCCATAATTTGCTTATACTTCTCCAGACACCAACTCCATATGGCGCTGTTGAAACATTAGAACACCAGTGGTTTAGTGCTCCATGTTTAGCAATAATCACATCCTTCCAAAGGCTCTGCTCCTCTTGAGTGTATCTCCACAACCACTTCATAAGTAGGCATTTGTTGTGCAGTGCTAAGTCTCTAATGCCCAGACCGCCTAATTTTTTTGGTAACAAGACTATTGGCCACTTGACCAAATGGAATTTATGGCTTTTGTTACTCCCTTCCCATAGAAAATTCCTTCTGGTTTTGTCCAGTTGCTTCAAAGCCTTACCTGCCACTCATAGAAAGGTACTGCATTTGCCAGGTAGCAAGCCTTTTTTCAAACTTTTCAATCATTCCACTCCAGATGCCTTCCGCCTTGTATTTAACCCCCAATGGAAGGCCCAAGTAAGTGGTTGGGAAAATTCCAGTTCTACAACCCAATATGTCTGCTAGCTCCTCAATGTTCTGCACCTAATTAACAGGATATATCAGACTCTTGAGCATGTTTATATGGAGACCTGAAACAACTTCAAATATGAGTAGTGTAAGGTTTAAGTATAGGATCTGCTCTCTGTCAGCCCCACAAAAGATCAATGTATCATCTGCGTAAAGCAAATGTGAGATGTTAACTGCTCTATCCCTTTCTATATCAAAACCTTTGAGCCATTGCAGTTGCTTGGCTTTGTTCAACATTCTACTCAACCCTTCCATAGCTAGGATGAACAGAAAAGGTGAAAGAGGATCACCTTGCCTTAGGCCTCTCTGTGCATAGAAAAAGCCTACTGGGCTTCTGTTGATTAGTACTGAATACTTCACTGTGGAAATGTTGAACTTAATCCATTTAATCCACCTTTCACCAAACCCCATCTGCCTGAGAATAGATATGAGATAAGACCAATTCAAATTGTCAAAGGCTTTCTCAACATCTAATTTGCAAAGTAGTCCAGCATTCCCCTGTTTCAATTGCCAATCAAGCACCTCATTTGCTATGAGTGAGGCATCAATGATTTGTCTCCCTTTGATGAAGGCATTTTGTTGGTTTGAGACTAGTTTCCCCATAACTGTCTTCAATCTATTTGCGAGGACTTTTGCAATGATCTTGTATATGCTTCCAATCAGACTGTTAGGTCTGTAATCCCTAAGTTCGCTTGCCCCCTTTTTCTTAGGAATAAGTGATATGAATGAAGCATTACAAGACTTAACTATCCAGCAATGTTGATGGTAGTGTTGCATAGCTGCTAATAGATCTGTCTTGATAAACTCCCAAGAGCTCTGGAAGAAAGCCATAGCAAAACCATCAGGCCCGGGGGCTTTGTCAGGGGCACTTGATTTAATGGTTGCTAGTACTTCCTCCTCTCCAAAAGCTGCTTCTAAGTTACTGCTTTCCTACTCTGTGATGGAGGCAATTCCTTCAAACATGATTGTAGGCCTCCACTCTTCTTGTTCAGTGTACACTCCTTCAAAGAACTCTAGTGTCTTTCTTTTTGATTGTCTCCTTATCTTCAATGACGGCATTGTCTACCAGAAGTCTGTCTATGCAATTGGATCTTCTATTAGAATTAGCAATCTTCTGAAAGTATTTGGTGTTCCTATCCCCTTCCTTGAGCCAGAGGCACCTAGATTTTTGCCTCCATGAAATCTCCTCTATCTTGGCTAATTGTTGTATCTCAGCTCTCAGGCTTGTCATTTGACTAGCCTCTACAGTGCTCAATTGTTTGCCTTCAGTGTTTTGTTCCAAGATCATCAACTCATCTAGTGCTTTTCCTTTCCTGGTCTCTAGTTTTCCAAATTCCTCCTTGTTCCAAGTGGTTATGTCCTTCTTTAGACTCTTCAATTTTTGCATAAGGATGAAATCAGGCCTCCCATTGAAATTGTAGCTCTGCCACCAGTATTTTAGTTTATCCAGAAAGCCATCAACTTCCAGCCACATGTTTTCAAATTTAAAGTAGGAAGGAGTGGCATCCCAATCCCCACTTTCCAGTAAAATGGGCCTGTGGTCTGAAATTACCTTTGGCAATGCAATTTGTTTCACAACCTTGAAAGAGTCATTCCATTTCTGGGGATATGATGAATCTATCAATTCTAGAAGCTTGTTGATTGTTCTCACCTCTGGACCAAGTAAATTGGGCTCCCTGCAATGGTAGGTCAATTATCCCCAGGTCTTGGATTATGTCTGAGAATGTTGCCATGGCTCTTGATCTCCTTTTGCAATTTAACCGTTCACTTTCAAATCTGCATACATTGAAGTCACCCCCTATGACCCACTCATGTTCCCAAAGTCCTCTTATCCCTGCTAGTTCATCCCACATCTCCTCCCTTTCCGGATTAGTGTGTGGACCATAAATGCCCGTGAAGCACCATCTAAACTCTTCAAGTGTACTTTGTAGCATACACGAGTTCGAGTAACAGCCCAGTTGTGTGTCCATTTTCATCCATTTCCTTTTATCCCAGATCACTATAATACCACCTCTTGTGCCGGTTGCTTTAAGTTCCACCCAATCAGCCCATCTATTCCCCCATAATTGTTGTATTAGTCTACTATTGCATCCTTGGATTTTGGTTTCTTGTAAACATAAAATGTCAACCTTCCACTTCTGAATGAGGGATTTGATAGTGCTTCTCTTCCCCTCCTCATTCAGCCCCCTAATATTCCAACTAAGGACTTTCAAATTCATCCAGAAAGTGAGGTGTACTGCTTGCCCCTGCTTCCACTACTTTGTTGTTCTTTTTTGTCATAATTAATCCCACGGATTAATCTTTTTCTCTCCCCTTCTCCTTTGATTTTTTTCCGACTCCCAGACTCCTGTTGATTTAACTCCAGCTTTTGAACTTGTTTTTGTCTTCTTTGCTCCATTCTTAGAACTAAATCTAAGAGATCATGTTCAATACCTGTAGCATTGACCCCGAAGGCTTTGCATGCCTTAACCATTGTGATTTTTGTCCACTTTGATGTCTCGACTACAGTTGGTTTGTTTATAATCTGTGGATTGGGGTTACCTTCATACCAAGTCAATGGTAAAGCTTCTCTTATTGCTATAGAGGGGAAATATGTATCTGAGCTGGAAAAAGCAACCAGTTCCCTGCTTGAGGTGTGTTGTTGCAATGGCCTGTGGATTCTTTCAAGGGTAATTCTTTCATCATCTGCATCTGACTGCCCCACTCCTGATATTTGCTCTACAGGTTCTGTTTGCATGTGATTATGGAAGTCTGATGGGGCTGATAGAGCACTGAATCTATTAGAAGCTGGATTGGGCTTTTTAACTTGCCAGATGGTTTTAAGTTTAAAGAGTTTGGCCTGTAGGTAGACTTGTTTATTTAGCTGCAGTTTTAGTTTCCAGGGCATCCTAGATGCTATGAGAGCAAACGGAACTATTAATAGCAGTGACAGTGTGTATGCAGTAGCATATGTAGAAATAGGTGCAGCAGAGTTCTCGTTTTCATCCTCTGCCTTGAGATTAAGGGAGTTGCTGGCCTTTTTGTCTTCTCGTCTTGCTTACCCTAGACAGTGGCCATTTCTTACCCTTGTTCATTCCTTACATTTTTCTGGCTCCTGGCTGAAATGGAATAGTGCTACAGGACTGCTATGCGACAAGAAATCATATACCAACGTGAAATGCAAGTTTTATAAAATTGTGAGACCCGTATGGGTCTATGTTAGCCAGAAGGTTCAACTTATCCACGAGGTGTTGTAGAAATGTGGAATTTAAGATGGATATGCAGTTTTACAAAATTAGACTAGATTAGCAGTGATCGCATCCACCAGAAGGTGCAAGTATTACACATACTAGATAAAATGAGATAAAATTGCTTGGTCATGCCCTTTTGTTACTTTCTTTCATCTTTCCTGTCATTCAACTTCAGCAATTACTTAATGCATCTTGACCTCATGGCATAGACATCTAAACAATTTAGAATGAGTCTTCTGTCCCTTGATTTTTTGACCTCTTACTATGTATGCTTACACTCTGTCCTTATATTTCACTGCAGAGAAGTAATGAGAGGAAAAAAATGACAAAACGTCTTACTGAAGAAGCACTGACATATTTTGATGAGTGTGTATCCATATCAACTTTTGATAGCTCTGACTTCTCAGCACCAGAATACCCATCTCATAGTGCTGTTGGAGCTACTACTACAACTGGTGTAGCTGTTCCTGTCCTACTAGGGAGTCCAAGTGCTATGTCAACGTCTTTCCCGGTAAGTTACTCCAACTACAAACAGGTTCCTCTCATTGAAAGGGTGATGTCTGTGAGAATGTAGGTTCCCTGGGTATTAACAGTCGACACATATGTACTTCACTGTTCATTTTGACTGCTAAAGTCATCTTAATAACTTATATAATTACCCAAGTAGTGTAGACTGCATTTATAAGACTCGAAGTTACACCCGTGTCTTTCAGTAGATACCCTATCATTCTATCTGCAGCTGGTGGAAGTAGAGTTGACGTCATTTAGGTTAGTGTGTTTTGCGTTACGATACTTCCCTCTGTTTGAATTGATGATGTGGTGTGGTTTGACTGGGCACCAAGTTTAGGAAAGAAAGACTTTGGAACTTATGGTCTTAAACATGCCATGATATTTCTGTGGCTATAATGGAATATCATCAAGGGTAAAATTGGAAGTTTATAGATAAATAGTTTTCAAATATAGAAAGGTATTATTCTTTTTGGAGAGTAGTAAGGAAATAGTGCCATATAAAATGCTAGGGAGGGAGTATTGTTTAGTGTACCTGCAAATCTGCAGACATGCCTTGCATTCTTGAGTCATGATCAATAGATTGGATTGGCAGACAACAAGGTTGAAAAGAGAACAGAGGGAGTATTGTATAGTTTTGTTTTGGAATTTGGATGAAGCAAAGAATTTGTTGAAGAAGAAACTCTAAACAGGCACATCGGTTAACCATATAGAGGAAGTTTAGGAGGCAGTAAAAAAGCGCAGGATAAAGCACTGGACCATGATTGTTTCGCTTTCACTTTCTTACTTCTACAAGGGAACTTGATAGTTAGAAGTTGAGAACAGATAAGAACTCAAGTTTTTATTAATTTAAGCCTAAGAACCAAAAGAGATGCTAGTATATAACATGTGGTATCTCACTCTGACGGGATCAGCCGCACAACTAAAGAGAAGCCGTCATTAATACGAAATGAAGTAGTGCTAAAACAAAGTGAGATGAGAGATTGTTAATGCCGAAAGTGTTTAGTCAAATTATCGTTGACCAACTTGAAGTTGAATAAAAATGAAATAGAAAGACAGGTGAATATAATTTTAACGGGCAATATTGATATGGGATCCACAGTATGATTTACGCGAGAATAGTTCTTTATTACGACTAAAAAAAGGAGGAACATTTAAGGCATGATAGTATTGTACTCTACTGTTTGTACCATGGGAAGATTGACTGATGCCTATTTTGCATCTTGGAGATCCAAAACTTTTCTTCTCAAATTTATAAACCCCTCATGGGCTTTGGTCTAGAGGTATAAGTACGACGTGTGATGTATGGGTTGGGTCACGAGTTCGAACTCTTCCATGTAAGTAAAGTTGGTATAAATGTGGAGAAGGGTAAAGGGGCGGATCCTTGTTCCACCGAGTTGCAAATCATGCGTCATTAGTTCTCGATTCTTTCTCGGTTATCCAAAAAGAATTTTGTTGACCCCTCATAAATCCAAATCAAGAGCATTTCTTCTCACTCAAAACTTCAATCAATAGGGATTGAGATCGCATAGGAATTGGACAATCACTTTTTTTTTTTTTGATGAAGTAAGTAGCTCATATACTATTGCTTTGCAAATTCAGTTTTATAAACCCCCCCTAGATTATATCCTGCCCCTTGTGTAGATGGAGATACAACTTCCCTTTTTGTTCCTTCTCAGTGAATTTATTTTTAACTCGCGTAGGTTGCAGATATGATGAACTTGTGAGATATTTAATATGAGATTTGATATGCCACCTCCATAAGCCTTTTTGTAAAGCATGAATGTTGATGCATATACAATGAATAAAACACAGCTAGCCTCTTCTGGCAGCAAGCTCTAGCATTCTCTGGTCTAGACTAGCAAATTATGTATTGAATTGGAATATCTAAAGTCCCATTTCACTTGTTTATTCATCACCTTAGGCAAGCAGGCAAAGCAACTTCATGAAAACACACATATGGTCATGAACCTATGAATAGAATACTCTTTTCCTCCCCTTCCCTACCCTTAGTCATAGACTCATAGTCACACAATAGGAAATAGCATCTTAAAATACAGTGAAGAATCGTGATGGTTGATTACAATTTAGTCATACATAAAGTTGATTTTCTTCTAACAGATAATAGCTGCCCGCATTCAGCACACAGATAGTCATGAAGATTCAAGTTTAACCGCTAGCAGCTGCAACATTGAACCTCTACTGTATCAAGTCTCGCAAAGAGGCAGTGATCCAGGACAACAATCTCAGTTCTCTTTTGGTCAGAAGTCACCAGAAAGCAATCAGGCTCATGATGACTTAAGGAGTTACATCAAGCATTTTGAGAAAGATACAAATAAAGATGTGTTCAACTCGGATAGTACCACAGCCTTTTATGATGCAAATGTGTACAAATTGCAAGGTCATACAGAAGGCTTACTATTTGGCAGGGTAGCCTTCAGAAACAGGATAAATTCTGGAGGTTTGCACCTGTGCAATGGAGGTTTTCCAATTACCTGTTTTCCATTTGGTTTTACTTGAGAACTATGCGGCCCTTTAACAAGGTTCTCACTTTTTGTTCTTTTTGTCAAAAATTTATTCAACTTTTTGAAGATTTAGAAGTAACTGTAGAAAATCAGAGAAAGAAAGAAGAAACGGAAGAACGAAGATAGCTAATTGTACACTTTTTAACACCCTGCAGTTTCTGGTTGTAAATAGGTTCATTTGGAGCTTATATATCAGCTTTAATTTATATTCTTTTATCTGTAAGTATTGCTTTGGAATTTACCGATAAGAGAACTATTCCAATGGACTACTTTTACTTTTGGCAAGAGACTTTGAGCTCGAGTATAATGTATCATTATTTTTATTATTTATCTTGACAATGGGTAGTTCTTTTAACATTTAGTATGCACATAAGATACAAGTAAATTTTCTCTGTCCTTGAACTTAAAAGGCAAATTAAACACAACTCACAAGCAAGCAAGGCGTGCCTAAAAATGCCTACCACCCCTAAAACAAGATCCTGTTATTACCCAACCAAAGCGCGTTGTTAACAATTCATCGATTAGTGTCCAATCCAAACTAGATCAAAGAGTACATAATTAAATTAACCAAAACAGTACCCAACCAAACTAGATCAAATTGTCAAATAGTAGTAATTTGGATGATATGTTGACTTCAACAGACAAACTTCTCAATTATCTCAATGTTTTCTTTCATAACCACTAATTGCTTCCAAGACAAGATAATGTTGCACATTGACTTTAAAATCTTTTGAAGCAATGGTTAACTCTAGAACATGGGTCAATACACACCCATTATTTATTCCATATAAGGTCTTTTATCAGTATTATCACTATACCTGATGGAGAATAATTCAATTTTCATAGTGATCATTCTTGTCAAGTACTATATGTTTATGTCCATACAGAAAGACAATGGTGGAAAACAAAAGGTGTTAGCTTTTTATTTCTTCAAGTTGTGGGGTAGCAAAAACACTTAAATTTTAAAAAAATGAGGCATGGGACACTCTCACAAGTCACAACATCCAAAACCAATGTATATCATCAATTGGATACACCAAAAAGGAGGTATTGCATGTTCCAGATTCTCTTTGGCACCAATATCTATCTATCTATCACCTTCCCACTTTGTACAAATCAACATCAACTTTAAAATATCAACCTTAAGAACCAGAGAACTAAATTATATCAATCAAGATACCAGAACCTTCCATGTTAAAATGGGATAGGCCTAATCCTAACACCAAACTGTGTCTTTTTTAATTTTGTATAGTGGGGGGGTCACTTTACAGTGTAATTACAAATCTTTTGCCTATAAAAAGGATACAACTCACAAGCAAAACCAAGTGTCAATAACAACATAACATTATTTTCCCAAGGCTTATTCACTTTTCAGTAGTGTTTGGAAAAGAAATGGTAATAGAATATTTACTTTTATATCTTATTATTCTAGTCAATGGAGATTCAGTATTCTTCTTTTTTTTAGTATATAATCTCGGAATAACTTGTTTCCAATATGCGTTTTACTACAGATGAGTTGGACAGTTGCAGATGCTGTTAACTACAAGGGTCTCCCTGCTGATAGAACTAAAACTGGTGGTTGGGTGCCTGCTGCTCTTGTTCTCGGTTAGTATTAATTCCTTCTTCCATAATTTTAACTCTAGTAGTACTCTTTCAAGTTAACAGCTAAAGAGAAAAAACGCACTCAGTGAAATTCCATGAGTGTGGTCTGGGAGGGTAGAGTGTATATAGTTTTTACTAGTACCTCATGGAGGTAGAGAGATTGTTTCCACGTATAAAAACGAAGAAAACATAACAGATAATAAGAGAATTAGTGCCAAACCTATAAGAAAAGAATATGAACAACACGTGTAGTGGCAGAAACACAATAAACAAATGGCGATATATCAAAAGCTACAACTACAAGAATACAACTATAGTATAACAACATACACAAAACTCCACTAATACGCGAACTCCAGATGTCCTCAGTAATCTGAAGTTGCGCCATTACATTCGCCATGCACAAAAATAGAATGAAAAATTAGGTTAGTCATAAGGAGGATGAAAAACAAGCGTGGTTCGTTCATACAAATGCCATGAGATGAAGTTCCACCAGAATCAGTATATCAACTTTTCCCCTCACTTAGGAATGGGAATATAATCATATATTATATATAGTACTATCATATTCCAATATTTTGTGGGTTTTAAATTATGTTATTTACTCAAATATAGTATAAAGATTTTTAATCTCCTGGATTATTCAGCCTAATAGCTATTCCCTCCATCTCAAAATTAATAAATGTCACTTTAGCAAAAACAAAATTATCCCAATGTCACTTTAGGTATTCAATACAAAAATTAATACTCCGTATGCTTTTCCAACTATACCTTTATACTTCATCTACTTAATAGTGTTTAATTTTCATGAAACATTTATTAAATAAGAATAATTTTATAAACTACACATTATATACACTAATTTCTTTAATGAAGATTACTTTTGTTAACATGACATTTATTTTGTGACGAAATGAGTAAAATTCTAAAACATCAATATTTTGTGGGACCACCTTTTGAAATGCCTTTTGTCATGTCATTTTCTGCTTGACATATCATAAAAGTAGGGAGATATTCCTTTCTCTTTTTCACTTGCATTTTTCACACCTCCTTAGTGTTTTCTAGAACCCGAAAAATAAAAAGTCAAATTTAAACAAGAAAAGAGGACAGGAACTTTTATTTAGTTCAATTTGTAAATCGAGATACTTAATTACTGAATTTGACAGGAATTGAAATAAATGAAAGGCTTTCAACAATGGGAATAGCAGTAAATCTTGTTACATACTTGGGTGGTACAATGCATTTACCAAGTGCAGCATCAGCCAATATAGTCACAGATTTCATGGGCACAGCTTTTCTCCTCTCATTACTTGGAGGTTTTCTTGCTGATTCTTTCCTTGGAAGATACAAAACCATCGCGATCTTTGCTCTTATACAGGCACTGGTAAATTAACTAAACAAATATTGATCGATCGTCTACTTTTAATTGTGTTAAAAATAATATTTTTTGTAAATTTGATTCAGGGAACTGGCATGTTAACTGTGACAACAGGGTTGCCACAGTTAAGGCCACCTACTTGTCATCCTCATGACAAGTACTGCGAACCGGCAAATGGATTTCAGATGGGAATACTATACTTGGCTTTATATCTAATAGCATTAGGCACTGGTGGATTAAAATCTAGTGTGTCTGGATTTGGGACAGATCAATTTGATGAGAAAGACGAAAAGGAAAAATCACAAATGGCGTATTTTTTCAATAGGTTCTTCATATTTATAAGTATTGGAGCATTGGCAGCAGTTACAGTGCTTGTTTATGTTCAGGATGAAGTTGGAAGAAGCTGGGCTTATGGTATTTGTTGTATATCTATGGTGATTGCGATTATAATCTTCTTCGCGGGTACTAAGAGGTATCGGTACAAGAGAAGTTCAGGAAGTCCTATAGTTCAAATATTTCAAGTTATTTTGGCTGCTACAAGGAAAAGGAAGATGGATGTTCCATATGATGTTGGTATGCTATACGAGACGAATCCAGAGGGTTCAAGGATTCAACACACTGATCAATTTCGGTGTTTGGACAAGGCTGCTATTGTAGCACAAGGTGATTTTGAGGATCATGATTTGAATCCAAATCCATGGAAGTTGTGCACGGTTACTCGAGTGGAGGAAGTTAAAATGATGGCTAGGTTGATCCCAATTTGGGCTACAACTATCCTTTTCTGGACAAATTATGCACAAATGATCACATTTTCAGTTGAGCAAGCAACCACTATGGAACGTAACGTTGGCAAATTCAAAATCCCAGCAGGCTCTCTTACCGTCTTTTTTGTCTCTGCCATCTTAATCACTTTGATTATTTATGACAGATTCATCATGCCACTATGGCAGAAGTTGAAAGGAAAACCAGGTAAACATTCAAACACAACATTTAACACGTATGAATAACTTGCGAGTTAATTAATTACTACTACTTGTTTTGGTCATGCAGGTTTTACTAGCCTTCAGAAAATAGCTATAGGACTTGTGTTGTCTACAATGGGAATGGGAATAGCTGCTTTAGTTGAGATGAAAAGGTTATCAGTAGCAAAGACTACGGGGCGTAACATATCAACATTGCCTATTAGTGTGTTCTACTTGATCCCACAATTCTTTCTAGTTGGAGCAGGGGAAGGATTCATATACACGGGGCAACTCGATTTCTTCATAACACAATCACCAAAAGGGATGAAAACTATGAGCACTGGTCTTTTCTTGACAACACTTGCTCTTGGTTTCTTTGTCAGTAGTTTTTTAGTTTCTATTATCAAGAAGGCCACAGGAAGCAATGGTGGTCATGATTGGCTTGCTGATAACATAAATTATGGAAGGCTTGATTGTTTCTATGGACTTCTTGCTATATTGGGAGTCATAAACTTTGTGCTTTATCTATTTTGTGCTACATGGTTTAAGCCAAGGAAAGCTAAATCTGCTATAAACATGGAGACAATCAACAATGGAAATGTGGTTGAGGACAAGTGCTAGGATTTAGTTTATAAATGTTCTCAATTTATTGCCTTTGGGTGTTGATTGTATGATTTCACTTTCCTTTGCTATGTTACTTTACTTTTGATAAAACATCTATTTCATGTCTCCCTGTCTTTGTAATACTTCGAATGCGGAAATAATATCTCAGATGGTCGTTCAACTAATGATTTTTTGACTCAGAAAGTCATTCAACTAATGGTTATCAACTCAGAAAGTCACTTAACTTTCTTTTATGACGTCAAAGTCACTTAACTATCAATATTATACTTACAAAGTCACCTAATCTATTTTAAATTGATTTTTTTAATTAAAAAATTATTGACATGAAATTTTTATTTAAAACCGAAATGGTAAAGTTCTCCTAAATATCTAGTGGGATTTAGTGTCTGAAGTTAAATCAATCAATCTAAAAACCAAGATACACTTGAGAAAATGTGGAGAGCTTTCAACTTTATCCTCTCAAATAAGATGAAAAGAACACCACAAATTATAGCAAACTATTTAAGTATAGTACTAGGTTTGATAATTAGGTAAATAACAATAGACATTCCATTTCTATCCCTTCCAATCAATTTCTTGTTGCCAATTTTGGGTGTGCAAAGTACTCTAATCATTAATTAAAACACTCTTAATTATTAGGACATGTCGAATGATTTTTCCATCGTAGAATATAAACCATTTTCCATATTTTATTTGACACTTTTTCCGTATTCCCGATGAGTAGAATGACCAATCAAGGCATGTAAAAATCCTCCATTCCGAATTTGTCGCTACACTCTCAATAAAAAATGAAGTATGACTAATTAGAGAACATGATACGGACGAACACAACTTACTTATTGAAACGACTTTCTACTTTTAATAGTCATTCTTCTACGTACTTACTGACGTACTGTACACCAATTATAAGAACACTTCTATTTGTTGCTATGTTTTTTTACTTTTAATACGTCATCCTTCTACGTACTGTATGTCAATCATAAGATCACTTCTATTTGTTAATATGTTTTTTTGACTTTTAATACGTCATCCTTCTACGTACAGTACGCAAATGATAAAAACACTTCTATTTGTTGATATGTTTTTTGACTCTTAATACGTCATCATTTTACGTACTAGTCCAATGAACACTGATATTTATTGATACATCTTTTAGTTTTTAACACGTTATCCTTCTACGTACTAGTCTAACGACCAATGAGAAAACGCTATAAGATCACCATTATTCATTTATACACCGTTTCATTTTTAATACGTCATCCTTCCACCTAATAATTAAACAACTAATCAGAAAATCATATAAAAACACTTACGCTCATGATTCACATTTTAGTATACAATACGTCATCCTTCTACGGACTAATCCACCGACTAAACAAGAAAACCATACACGGAGACTAATATTCATCGATACCTTTCAATTTTTAATATGTCATCCTTCTAATAGGATAATTAATGCATAGATCTAATAAGATCCAAACCATCCACGCATACCACGTGGTTTCCTCCTACAACCTACATAGTTATAGCAAAATGGCGCTAAAATTAAGTTATTTTTTTTCATCCGATCCAGTGTCTGATACCCACATCAAAACCCGACTAAATTTAGATTCACGTCGTAAAATCTCACATTGCGGTAAAGCACTCCCTAACTAAAACAACTTTGTACCCGAGTCTCAACTCCTTACCACTCCACCACAAGTCACAACCCTTGTTGGTAAATTAAGTTAAATTTTACCATATTTAGTTAATGCGCTTTCATTTTATTTTCCTTCGTACTTTTTTGTAAGAAGGTAACATTTGTGTATATTTGATTAAAATAGTACAATAGATTGTACTGAAACTATATTTACAACATATCACAAAGAGAGAAACTGAATCAAAAATCCTAACAATAACTTATGATGTACATGATTGACTCAGTATCCTTTAGGTACGTCTGTTTGCACCAGAAACAAAAAGTCTAAACACCAAGAAGATATGAATACAACTAGTTTTGTTGCTTGATCGCAGTTACAACTTTATGTGGTGTGTGATTTTATAGCATAATGAGTTTACAAACATGATTTCGAAGTTTCGGGCGTACATTCTCACTTCTGCATTCTTGCTGATCTTAAATATAACAGGAAAACTATAACTACTATCACTATGAGTGTAACTAGATCTCCAACTAAAACGCCGACAATAAACAACAACAAAATTTCTATTGATGCACTTTAGCATCATCGTGCACAGTAGAAGAAATCAAGAAGCTGCTAATAAGATTTGGCAAATATTGCAACTTCATCTGCTGAATTGCCTGTCATCAGGCACTTCTTTGGTCCCTCAGGCTGCTCAAAAGGGAAACATCTAATGGTTGCACCTGTTTCTTCTTTCACCTTTGATTCTTCCTCGTCACTGTTTTTAAGTATGGCATCAACACATGAGTCCCAGATTACCGACAAAATATATAAGCAATGAACTATAGACACCAGACACAAAAAGAAAGGAAAGTATAAGACAAGGCTTACCCAGCTGACCAAGGCCCCCTTGCCCATTTTCCTTGACCTATTGCCTCCTTAAGCTCATCATATGAAGACACGTCCACAATGTTACTGGAATAGTATGATTGTACAACAGAAAATCAGCAAGAAACTCAATATCCAACAAAGAAAGATGCATGAAACGCAGACGCTAAAGTCTAGAGCAAATGGCAAATGCGTAAATCTTTTTGCTTACTTGGAAATCACTAGAAAATAGTAAGCAACCCTACAAAGCGTTTTCTAGGAAAACATTTTCCTTCCGGTAAAAGGTTATCCAACTAATGGTACAAATTCTGAAGGAAATGTGTCCACTACAAGTTATCATCAAAGACGAATGGAAGAAAGAGTGTGCGGCACAGAAAATGCAGTTCATTGTATTGACAGCAAAATAACAAAATGGTTAGAACTTACCTATCACGAAAAGTTGTTGCTCTTTCCAAAAGGGATGATTGAACCTCATTCAACTTGTCTTTGACATAAGCCACCAGGGCGGACGGCTCCATGGATATTCCAAAAACTTTCCCTTGCTTTCCAGGAACATCTCTTCTAGAGATGACCAGGGTTCCACTTGATACATCTCGCGGGCCAATTTCAATCCTCAAAGGGACTCCCTACATAGGAGCAGGGTGCATTACAGAGTACTATCAAACAAAAAACTTCATGCTTGTCCCTAGTGATGGTGGCTGATAAAGCCTAAAACCACGTACACCAACTTTCAGCACAGATTGCATAATCTTAATCCAAGAAAACTGTCTAGACAAAGAACTTGATCCAAGGAAGAGAAATTGCATCAGAAACTAAGGCATACAACCTCACAAGCATTTTAGAGCTGTCGGTGACTAAAGCACCTAAATATTTACTTGATGAAAAACCCTAAAATGCATGTTTTCTCAGTTTTATTTTGGTAATCATTTCCTCTGAACTATAGGTTATTATCTTGTAACTTCTGAGTTTCTACAGAGGTCAATACATACCTTCATTTCATAGTAGTTAAATTTCCAGCCAGGTGTTCTCTGATCAGAGTCATCAATCTTCACTTTTATCCCTGCAGCTTGTAAAGTTTCTTTCACAGAGGATGAAGCAGTCAGAACTCCAGCCTTCTCATTGTCCTTCTTCCATATTGGGACAATAACGACCTGGGAGCATTCAACAAGAAAATATTCAATCACCATGACCCACTAGCCGAAATTGCTATCTACAGAATGCCTTTATATGCATTAGTACACAAGATAAAGGAAGAAATACAGCTAGAAATCCAAAATAGAACACATAGCAGAGAATAAACCAGACCAACTCAATTTTTGTCCACCCATTTATTCAGAATTTCCTATTATTGTCATACTACTTGAGCATGGTGATTCACAATCAAAACCTTTAATGCCATCACTCAACAAATAGACCAAGAAGTCACAAAACTTGAGACAAGTACTCAAAGCTTGCTAGATACAAAAATTAACCAGTTAAAAGGAGGTTTTAGGAACCTGCACAGGTGCCAGCCTCGGGGGTAGCAGTAAGCCAGCATCATCCCCATGTGTCATGATGATACCTCCCACAAAACGAGTGCTTATTGCCCATGATGTCTGCCAGACATGTTGTCGTTGCCCATTTTCATCTGTGAACTGTTAAAACATTAAAACTGTTATACTAAAAATAACTGGTTAACAAAGAGGGTGCTAGAGCTTCAAGCAATATAATTATAGAACCAAAACAGAAATTTTAGTACTTCACAACGTTGGCAGACTATACATGAGTTGTCGCATGGTACGAGTGATGTCATGGATTGGTCTCAGAGGAAATACATATTGGACTATGAAAAGGAATCACAGGAAATCACACAGAGGAATCCAAAACACAAATCTTGCAGACTCTCACCAAAGAGAAAAAGAGCGGGCCAGGGTTTTGGTAGTCATCAATAAGGAACTGCACGAATAAACATCTCCAACTTTTATCATTTACTTGTCACTTCAGTTTGCAGCAATCAGTATTGCCATGTTGACATTAATTCTTAGAAGTGCAAATTGGAGACTCGAGCATAAGAGTTGGTAATTTCGACACTTGTATGATTTTTTGACAAGGATAATTTTGACACTTGTATGATTTGTGATCAGAAAAATATCAGTGATCTTGGAGGAGACAAGCCATGAAATTTGGAGGATAGAGAAGTTGTAACACGTGAATCATAAGTGAGAGCCAGAGACAAGGACATACGTACTCTCTGATATCTGATTGTTTTATTTTTTTAAAAAAACATCACTTTAATGAATATTAGATCTCTTGGCTCAATCGTTTAAAACTACGCCAGAAGTTCACTACTGACTCATCCTAACAGTTAGAGATCACAACCCTTGGCCAACCCAACCATGTTTGACTGCTGATATTGAAGCATGTACAACAGCAACATGATACATTTCATACCATATAAAAACTGAAATGATACTTAAAGCATATGAGAATTCACTACAAAGTGTCAAAAATACTTTGACTGAAGGCAATAATCAACATATTCATATTGTTACATTCCAAATTTACCTGTGTTCCAAATGCACGGGAGAAGTTCTGACCAAGGTTGTGGCTTGTGCCTGCCTGTAAAGCCTTCCTATCTCCCATCATCGCTTCAATTGTATAGGTTGTTGAAGCACCGGCAAACGTCTCCACCCTCGATTTCCTACCTGCAATAACAGGTATTGCAGCTTGCTCATAAGCAAATTTTGTATATACATCGATCATCTGCATTGCCTGAAGTACAGCAAGTAGCAATGTGTTATATAAAAACACTAACTGGAGAATACTCTGCATATAAAAAAAGATAAAAACCTCTTCTTCTGCCTCTTCTGCAGTAGCATGGGCAGTATGGCCCTCCTGCCAAAGAAATTCAAGCGTCCTAATAAATGGTTTAGTTCGCATCTCCCATCTCGTGACATTTGCCCACTGAAAATACATAGAGTGAGATAATATGATAATTATAATAGTTTAACTTCTTAGAGGTAACACAATAAAAATGATGGATGTGATTGAAAGAACCTGATTGATCATGAGAGGAAGGTCACGGTAACTATGAATCCATTGAGTAAACATATGATTCACAATTGTTTCACTAGTAGGTCTGACCTGCCAGAACCTCAATAAGGTAAAACATCAAACCCATACTCAGATCATAATGTTTCGGCATTGAAGATGACGTATCTTAAATTACATTTTTCTTTATTTCTCAAGAAAAATATTTCACAAAAAGATGACGCTCCCATTTGTCTATACTAATTTTTCACTTTTTATCAAAACAACATTTGGTTATACATTGGAATGATTTTTTGAAGAAAAACAAAATTGAAGAGTTTCAAGTTTGGAAGAGTGGTTTTACCTGTTTTTCAAGTGGAATCTCACAAAGTTTTCAACTTTTTTTCAAGTTAATGCATGTCCAAACACAACTTAATGTCCAAATACCCTTTCAATTTTCTTCAAGAGTTCAAATACTACTTTTTTTCAAATATCATTTTTTGAGTCCAAACACCTTCTACACATCTTAAAAAACTAAAATTTTAACTGGATATTTTCAAACATTGACTGTTATGCCATGCTGGCCTTTTAAGCTATTTGAAATGTGAAGGCTGCATGCCTATGTTCAAGAATGGGGGAATTTATTTTCTTCTTCTTGGTTTGGATGGACCAAATCAGCTACAATTCCAAGAGGTGGAGGCATTTTCAGTTTTTCCTTGACTAGGTAAGGATCATAGTTGCTACTTACCAGCACATGTTTTTTCCTTTTCCACTCCCCTCAAATCCCTTTTATCGTGGTACAACATGGATAAAATAATCCCTAATAGTGCACACACCATTTTACTAGCACACTATACTAGAAATGTCAACAAGGAGCAGAAAAGTAAATAAACATGATAGAGGGTAGTGACACTTACCACAAGCTTTTCTTCAAGTTCTTTCCCTCCTCCAACAGTAACAAGAGCTAATTCTGGACTGAAACCCTCAACATGACTAGCTTCTTTCTCAATGAAGGAATATGGTATAAACTGAAATAATAATTGCATGAATGACACATGATTAGAATAAAATAGCAGTCATAGATATCCAATAAAACCACAATATTAATAGTTTTGAAACCGTAATCAAAAGAAAGATGTCATGTTAAACTGTCATAATACTCTCCCTAGACGAAGGCGAATATTTTTTTCAAAGCAGATGAATTTGCAAGGGAAAGCCCACTAGTTTCATCTAATACAACAAGATACATAATAACTCAAACATCAACCAATAGAAAACTCCTAATCCACCGGGTACCAAAACATCAATTTTCAAGTCAGATTCATAGTTACTAATTAATGAAAGGAAAAGAAATGTCAAAAGATGATGACTCCGCATGTTGAAAAATTAACTCCACCTGAGGGAAATACATGTTACTGTGTCCAGTTTCCTTAAACTTCACATTCATGTACTCCTGCACCAATCAACAGTTAACAAACTCAATCAAAACAAAGATCATAAAATACATTCAACCAAAAAAAAGAGAGAGAAAAGAAAGAAGTTCCAAAAAAAACAATGGGTCTTCTATAATAAGATCAAACCATCTAATCTTCAATTCATGTTGGACATTAGTTCCTTATTTTCTAAAAATGCAATCTTTACCTACCCAAAAACTATAAAAGTACATAAGCCACAATTTCCAAAAATTACACATATTCGAGAAAATAAACAACCAGTAATTGAAGCAAATGCAGGAATCCTCCGGCCCTGTTCGCAAGAAAAGAAGAAAATGCTCAGGGTACTCCAAAACTGTTAGTAAAATACAAACACATTGAGGGAATTCATTTTCTTTTTTATTGCAAATGAACAATAGGCTTCGATAATATGGTCAAACATAGTACCCTTTTGAATTCATCTCAGGCCTTAATTCCTAACTAGTTAACTTAGAAGTACTAATACCCCACAATTTCAAAAAATTAAAGAAACTGAAATTGCCCTAAAGAAATACAATTATTTAGCATTCAATTAGTAACAGTACCATGTCAACATAAAGGGAATTGAATTGATGGATAATTGAAAGGGTACCTGTATCGCTTCCCATATAGCATAACCATAGGGTCGAATAACCATAGTTCCACGAACTGGACCATAGTCAGCAAGCTCCGCATTAGCAATAACATCCAAATACCAAGCGTTAAAGTCCTGGGAACGAGGAGTTATTACTCTGTCTTTTTCTTTATCTACAGATTTCCCCTTTCCATCTCCGAGTTCTGGAGCTACCACTTTCTCGGTGGTGCTCTGCGCCGAGAAAGGTCGCCGGAGTGGTAAGCGGAGGCGGTGTTTCAGTGGAAATATCGCCGGCGACGACCTGACGGAGGAGGAGGAAGTGAAGATTGAAGTGAGAGCGGGTAGCCTTAGAGCCCCCATTTGGATTTGTTTGTGAGTGGACTCTGGCCAAAGGACTACTAAAGGCCTTTAGATGAGGAAATTTAGAGAAAATCACCAAAATGGTACCAAATATTTGAGAATAAGTTCAAAATAGTCCCTTTAGTAGTAGTAATAAGTTCAAAATAGTCCCTTTAATCTTTTAGGTTTGTCAAAAGTTGACACTAATAAATTGAATTAAATATTTATCGAACTTTATTTGTTAAATTTGATAGGAATAAAGCAAAATAAAATTAGGAAATTTGCTAGTAGAGATACAATTTTTATAGTTTATGTTATTCTTTGTTTGTGGGTAAATATGTTAATTGTATTATCAAACTATATGAAAATTGAAATATAATAGATTTACTCTCTCCTAATCGTTGGGCTAAATTATTTAAATATGTCTTCAATGTTATCAGTAGGGATCAAATTTGCCTATAACCTATGCAAATAGGGGAAAAAAGTTATTTTTATTTTTGAATGATAAAAGCTTAGTAACCAATGATGCAACATGTTATTTAATTAACGGTTAATTTTTAAAAATAAAAAGTAAATTTAAATTTTTGAAATGTTTCGTGAGTAGAATTGACCATTCGCATCATTCAAGGGCAAATTTAAACCTTCCTCCTAAATTTGAGTTCGATGATTTTTTATCCTCCTTTGTCTCATCATTATATTCTTCCCGTTATCCCACTTTCACCTACACCTACACCGTTGGGATAAAATGTGACAAATGACTTGAACATATAATATTAAAATATTATTTTAAAACATGTATATAGATGTTTTGAAGTCAAAGGAGGAGGAAAGATTGATTAGCGATGAAGTAGTGTTACATAGAATAAAATAATTGTACAACCACATATTTGACCATAACTAATAATAACGAGATATATTTAATCTCAACTACTAATAGAGGACAATTTTTTTCATTTTGCATAATTCAAATATAAATTTAATCTTTTACCCTTTATTTATCTAAAGTTTAGTGCAATTTTTTGAAATGTGCTTTAATTATTTATTAATTTTGTTTTGTTAGTATCTAGTTTATTTTTATTGTTCATATTTTAGTATTTTGATGAGAACTTTTTTAGTATTTATGATAAAAAAAATTATTTGCATTTTCCATTAAATTTAGCGGACATCAATTACTCAGGTTATTTGCTTTTTTCTTTTTCTATATCTATAACAGATAGAAGTAAAGTAACCTTATGAAACAATTAGATACACGTGTTTGTATCAGCACAAACTTAATATATGTTATCTTACTTGTTTTAATTTATGTGACATGTATAAAACTTGCAGAGTTAGTCAATCAATATATGTGTGTGTGTGTGAGAGAGAGAATTATTTTAAAATATTTTAAGTTGTTATTGTTATGATTTATAGTACCTTTTATATACTTTTTAAATAATATATGTTACTCTTTATGTTTTGATTTATATGACACTGATAGAATTTCAAGAATCAATCAAATATTTTATATGGATTTTAAATATTTTAAGTTCTTAACTATTGTGATTTATACATTTTAATGTAATTTTAATATAACATATTAAAAAGAGAAAAAAGGCAGACAAATTAAAATGAAAAAAAATATTAAAATTTTAGAAATACCCTCGACTAGAAGCAGCCATGTCGATGATAGTTGTCTGCTTCCAGCCGCTTCTGTATAGTAGTACTAATAGCATAAAAGATACGCTAAACTTTAAAATATTTCACCAGCTCATCGAAATTGACCGACTTATAAATTACAAGATTAATATTATTTGTCGTTCCATTATCAAACAAGTGTTTTGAAATTAGAGGTGCAAGCGATCTTCTGAAGTAGAATTAGGATTTTCATTATAAGATGTTAAAAGTAGTAAACTCATAAAAAGGCTTATGGAAATCAACAAATAATACATGAATATAATAAATATTTTTCCTCCGTAGAACAATCCTTATAGCATAACAAATCTTTCACTAGTAGCTTGTCAAACCCTTAATTGATTCAATTATTTTCTAAAAAATTTGAGTTTAGAAATTAAATCTCTGATGCACTCAAGATCCATACAATAATGAGCACTCAATTAGTAGAAAAAGGAGAAAGTTAACTTTGGGAGGAAAAAAAAGAACTTTCAAAATATTTGTTACTAGGGCTATGTGCTCAATTACACTATCACTTTAATGATCTACAACTTTACACTAACAATAGTAAATCGATAGGTGCCATGAGAAAATTCTCTGTGAATCTAGCGATGGAAGAGAATGAAAGTACTATGATTTAACAATCACCTATCTTAAATGCATGTAGCTTCGACATTTGAAATCGTTTTACTAGAAGAAATTTAAGCCCTATTAATATTTTTTAAAGTATTTCGAAATATATATAGGAATACGAAAATTTATCATCAATATATTTAAACTTTCTTTGTATGATTGTACAATGTAATAACTTAATCAAGATCTTTTTCGCCGAGTGTTACTCTTAAGGTAATTTGACAGTATACACCTTGTAATAGTAAAATTTAAATATCATCCTCAATCAGAAGTCTAGCATTCAAGATAATCTTGAAATGAAATTGTCTTTAATAAAAAGTATTTTACACCATATTTGATTGATTAGATTGATGTTTTGTACTTTTTAATATAAAATTTAAAATACATGCAAGGAATTAAGGTTATCACGTCACTCATAAATCACGCTTGATGAACTCGTGTTGTAAACGTGACGTATAAGGCGTAATCGACAAAAGTAACTTTTAAAATGCATTTATAGTATAAAAATCAGAGGTATAAAATGATAGTAATTGCTTAGCAACAAAAATAACCAATCGCGGAGACAACCTTAAAAACTTCCTCCAATCGCAACAGAAATAACTAATCGCAATTATGACCTCACGTCATCTCAACTAAGGAATGAGAATTCTTTCTCCGATTATATTTCATCCAATTTTCTCCTCATTGAGAAAAAAAAACATTTTGTCATTTGATCTTATAGTGTTTCATTAGATAGGAACAAATGTAATAAACACTAATAATTCCTAACTAGAGTATTCGAATGGAAAATAAATATTTATTGAATGCTTTCCTAAATTCACTTTTATTTTTTTGTCTCAAATTCAAATTAATAAAAGGGAAAAAAAATATCAGATATATCACTCTGTTTTTCTTTATTAACTAAATTTGTATGGCTGTCTATATCATAATCAAAATATTTAAAAATATCCCTCATTTCGATAGAGTCTCCTATATCAACCATAATATTTTGATTTCAATTTATATTATTCATTTTAACTGAATTCTCAATTAAATCCGATTTATAATTCACCAAAACTGAAACCTAAACAAATAATAAAATACTATATGATGTGTTTTGTCCCAACATCAAGTATATGTCATTATACATACGTAAGTGTTTCAAATAAACAAGCTACCACACAATTGTTGCTTCTTAAACGAATACAAAAATAAATGAAGAGGCAACCGAATAGGAAGAACAAGGCAATTGGACCCCAAAAAAAAAAAGTAAGAAAAAAACGTTACAAATTATATGGAAGACAAAAAACAATTGCTGGACATTTTTGTTTGTTTATTTTCTTGGTGTGTGATTTATGATGGAGTGGTAAGTACTTCTTCATCCTTAATCAGAGGTCTATGGTTCAAGTTATATTTGTTAGGGAACGCTTTATCTCCAACATAGGTGTAATCATTTAAAAATTATTAAATATAAATTTATTAAATGATTCAAATTATATTAAAATCATGAATGTATTAGTCCTAATAAATATAGATTAATATATTTGAGTTAATTATTTAAATTCAATAAATATGGATTTAATTAAAGTCCGCTCCAGAAAGTTCATTTGTCATGTTACTTAAATCTGATTGATCGAAGGAAGTCCTGTTCCAATCACAATACCTCTATTTTAAAATTATAAATAGGGGTCCTCATAATTTAGAAAAGGGACCGGAAATTCTAAACAAGAAGCTAGAGAAAGCTCGTGATACAAACATCATAAATTTCTCTATAAGCTACAAGTTTAAGAATTCAAGCATTCAAGTTCAAGAAGAACGATCAAGATCAAGACCATCAAGTAAAAGTCAAGATCAAGATAAAGTTCAAGTTCATCGAAGATTCAAGAACAAGCTTTAAAGCCCTTGAATCCAAGATCGAGTTCAAGATCAAGCTCAAGAGCCCTTGAATCTATATCTGAAAAGACGAATTCAAATGAATCATAGAGATTGTAACACTCGCACTTTGAAACAATAAATACGATTGTTGCAATACTTTTCCATTATTGATTATTATTTTCTCGATGTGAATTTTACTGTCTACAATGGGACTTCTGTGCATGAATTCAAATTCAGTCGAACTCCAATGGGGTACTGGACACCAGATGAAATACCCCAAAATTAAAAAAAAAAAACACAATTTAAAATGATTCTATGTTTTAAAAATGTAAAAACTTACATGATATATTTAATATTATAATAATTTAATTTAATTTTTCAGACATACTATTTTTTCTATTGATAGTAAAATGATAGAGTAATAAACTAATTGAAAAAATGAAAAGCGAGAGAGACTTGAAAATATCAAACTTATATTATTGTTTTGGTAGAAATTTTTACAATTTAGTTAATATTTATATCGGTCGCTCAACAAGTACATTTTTGTGTTTTCTCTTAAACAAGTAAGGGCTTCTATGGACATGAAATTTAACTTGTGAATATATTTTATGTCCTACTTGTTTATGAAAAATCTTTAATGATTTATTATAATTTTCCTTTATGTAGCTTTCTGTCTTTTTATTATTTTGTATTAATTTTTTTGTTTATTTTTACAAAAGTTGTCATGAAAATAACTCTAATTTGACCAACAAGGGTTGTGGTGGAGTGATAAGTATTTCTTCATCCTTGACCAAGAGGTTCGGGTCGAGCCCTGGGTATAGAGTCGCCTTTGTTAGGGACCTTCTCACCTCCCAATATGGGACTTTCCGGTGCGAATCCAGATTTAGTCGGGCTCCACTGTGGATACCAGACACGAACAAGACACTAACAAGGTATAAAAAAGTATTATATCATGATTATTTACTTGGTAAAGTTTACGTTCTCAAAAATTGAGCATTTAAAATTCAAATGGTTCCTATATTTTATTTAATCTCATTTAGTTAATTTAATCAATTAAAAACGAGCTTAATTTAATGAAAAATGAAAATGAATGTAATTCGTTCAAGTAAAAGCGTAATCATTACAAAATTGTTTATACTTTTACTATTTGTTTTCCTTTCAATTGATAGCTTCCCTCTTTGTTGCATTTCTCTTTTTTTTATAAGGAAAAATTGTTGCAAACAAAAGGATTCACAAACTTATTTAAAATGATTTCAAATTTTAAAAGACACATGATCTATTTAATACTATAATAACTATCAATCTCATTTTATTTGAAATATTAATTTTTCATTGTTCGCAAGATAATACTAGATTAGTAAATTTATTGAAAAAATGTGTGTTGAGAGCGGAAAAGACTTTAAAATATCAAATATATTTAAATATTTTGATAGAATATTCATGGTTCAATTTTCAATATCAACTTAAAATGATTTTACAAATATGTAGACTTCGTTTGACAAACAACTGATGATCGTTATGCCTGTTCCCGAGACTGAATAGATTCTGTTGTCGTTTCTAAAGGTTTAACGTCCGTTTTTTACAATTTAGTTGATTCTCTGTGCTGTCAGGTAGCACGTGAACTTCTTTTATTTCAGACAACTGAAAAGTCTCCACTCAATGTTATTATTGTATAACTCTTTAATGCATTTCTTATATTTTATCAGCCTCGTTTTTTATATCAAAATTGGGTTACACTCTCGTTGTGTTTTTGTAATCCATTTTGTGTTTTTGATTAGCACAAATTTAATTTCTTAGTGCTCTTTGTTACTATTTTATATTTACTAACTATTTAAGGGATCATGTTGGATCTATCTTTAAATATAAATAATATTTTTATTATTCTCTCACATTTTAGGTAGAAATTTTACCAAATTCGATTAAAGTTACTTTTGTGATATATAAAGTGAAGTTAAATAATATTTTTATGTAAAAGAAAAGATTCAGTAATAGCTTTTGATTATTAGCACTAGTTCTTTTACTGATCTATGATGTTATTCCATGGTTAATACTTAATAACATTATATGTTTCTTTTTAGTTTTCGCCTTATAGGTGTTAGATAAAAGTCTTTAATAATGTTGGGAAAAAAACTTATGTCGATTTAATATAAGAAAAATTGTGTTTCAAATGTTTTAAAATACGTCATTGAGAGGGAAAAATAAGGTTAATCCTAATTTTCTTACAAACCAACAAAAAATTATGATTATTTACTTGATAAAGTTCGTAGTCTCGAAATTGAGTTTTTGAATTTCAAATGGTTCCTAAATTAAAAAATAGAATTTATTTTCTTATATATATATAAATAAATAATATTATTATGAGTATACATAGCCTTTGAAATTTGAAAGTATTAAGCATATTGATGGAATAATCAAATAAAATCACTAAAATTATCACGTTTCTTTCAATTCTAGTACTAATTACACAAGCGATAAAAAATAAATCAAATAAAAAACACAATAAAATAAATAAAGATGAAATTTTACAAAAAAGACCCCAATTACAATTGTTATTTTGCTCGAGCACATGACAAATCTATTAATCTTTCACAAGTCATTCGTGGATTCAATCAATTGGATAAAAAATGCTAATTATAATAAACTTAATCGATCATATGTGCTTAGAATAATATAATAGAGAAGAAAATGAGTATATTCTCAAATTTAAGGGATATTTGAATTGTAGTCTCCTAAAAGAGACCCCTTCTTTTTTTCTTTTTAAAAAAAACAATACTGATTTATTTACAATTTTCCCTTTTTCATGGTTTCATGGCTTTTTCATAAATTTTCTTTTATTTACAATTATTTTTATATAAAATAATAATAATTTGCATGGATACAGCTATGAAATTGAACACTTGGAAGAACTTTTCACACTGCCAAAGTGAATCCAAACAAAATGCTCCTTCGTCGCCATTCCTACTTTTATTGTTTTTATTATTTACTCCTTACTGAAAAAATAAAATAAAATTATTTACTCCCGCATTTGAAATAAGTGTCGTTTTAACTCTTTTTACGCATATTAAGAAAAAGCAATAAATATAACATATTATTTACTAAAGTCACCCTTACTTATTACTTATTAGTAGATTTTTGTTAAGAATTGAACATTAATAATTAGAAGTTATTTTTTTTAATATAAGAGTATAATTGAAAATAATTATTTTCGCAGTTATTTATTATAATTATTTGTTTACTATATTAAATATGGATGTTCGCTTTTACTTGTGCAATTTAGAAAAATTAAAAAATAATTTATCATTTGTAATGTGGTTATTTTTCAAAATATTGAATTATTATATTAAAAAAATAATATAGTAAATTGTCATTTTTATTTATGTCACTTTTATATATTGCTCCTTTTACACAAGTAAAAATGGACGAAAGGAGTACTCCTTACTCAGTTCACTTTTACTTATTAGTATTTCAAAAATAGATTTTTATTTTCATTTGTCATTTATAACAAGTCTAGAAAATACAATTATATATATATATATATATATATATATTTAAAATTTTACCTTCAACATTAATTACTTATTTCCCAAATCATTTCTCAAGACTTAAGATGATCATATTAATCATTTTTTTAAGTGACATACAAAGTCCAAAATGAACAAGTAAAAATAAATAAAGAAAATAACTACTTTGTTCATTTTTACTTATCCAATATTCCAAAAGTAAAATTTTCACTTTTAACATATTATTTCTCATATTTTATCCTTGACATTAGTTACTAATTTTCAAATTATTTTTTAAAACTTAATCTTAAATATCAATTAATAGAGATACTATAGTAAAACAACCATGACAATCAACGTGTGTCAAGTCTAAATATGACAAAAAAATACATGAACAGAATATTAATTATAGTCTTGAATTTCTAAATGACAGTATTTTCAGAACAATTTGTATTTTTGACTAATATGACACTTATTTTGACACGAAAAAAGTACTCAACAATTTGTTTTTGACTAAAACGATACTTATTTTGGCACGAAGAAAATACCACCCCCACAGTGTGGTTTGCCTCGTAATTGATAATAAAAAACCAACGCCATTTTTATTAAACTTTTCACCATTAAAACCACCATCTCCCTTCTGCCCCTTCACAGTTCACACCACGCGTCCCTCTCTTTCTCTATATGTAGAACAAGACATAATTCTTCACTGACAATCCCACAAGTTTAAACTCAAATGTAAAAAATAAAAAATAAAAAAATTTATTTTATTTTATTTTTATTAAAAAAGATTCCCATGGAGAAAGTTAGTGAAAAAAAAGGCCAATTGGCATAATAGCATCATGGCTTCTGAACTGAAAGTCTGAACTTACATTTGTCCAAGTGTTAAAAATTAATTAACTCAAGTTTAATTAACCAAAGTTAATTAATTACCCCCTACCCCCTACTTACCCCCCTACCCTCAAGTCATAGTGGGTGGGTGTTGGTCATCTTATAAACTCCATTTTACCCCAAATGCAATTCTTGTATTTCTTCTCTGTCTCTGCTTAATTTGGTAAACCACTTTGGTTTACCAGAAAAGCAAATAACAAGAGTGATCGGAAGAAAAGAAAACGAACCTTATTTTCTTCTTCTTCTTCTTGATTCAGCACACCACCCTAATCTCTATTTCCGCCTCCATTTCTCCTAAAAATTCTAGAAATTGAAAACCCAGAACACCCACATTGCCATTTTTATCAATTGACAAATTTATTCTTGGGGTTCTTTTTTTCTGGGCAAAAAAAAAAGTTATGAAGAAATCTCCATCTTTTTCTTGCTCGTCTTCTTCTTCATCATCTTCATGCATTGAACAAATCCATGAAGAAACAGAGAAGCTAAACCTGAAGCCGAAACCAAAGCCCAGGCTGAAACGTGCTAGTCGAGCTAAGAAAATTGTAAATGCTGATTCACCAAGTAATAATTCATCTACAGCTAGAAGAAGCTCCATTTACAGAGGCGTAACCAGGTATTTTTAATTTTTATTGCTTAAACCCAATTAAATTAAATTTACAGAGTAACACTGACACATTCAAGATGTTCTAAGAGAAACCCAAAAATCAAAATTGGATTTTTTGATTGCATGCATGAAGAAATGTGTGATTAAAAAAAATTAATTATTTTTTGCAGGCATAGATGGACAGGAAGGTATGAAGCTCACTTATGGGACAAGAGTACTTGGAATAGCATTCAGAACAAGAAAGGAAGACAAAGTGAATAATACTCTTTATCTCTTTTTTACTTTTATTTAATATGTGGATTCAAAAAAATTAAATTTACAAATCAAGATCTACAGTAATATTATTATACTACTCATAATCAATGTTAATTTAATCAATTTTTTACTGACTCTGTTCTTTTTTGGTGATGATCCCCTCTCTCTCTGACTTGCCTCTTTGCTGCTTAGTTTATTTGGGTAAGCTCTAAATCTCTTACAAATGTACTAGTGTTTTTGCACGATGTACAACACCTTTTATGCACACAAAAATATTTTACTCTTTGTTTGACTAAATTAATTGCTAATTATTAAAATTATCATTTAAAATTTTCGAATATGCAGGAGCTTATGATAGTGAAGAAGCTGCTGCTAGAACTTATGATCTTGCTGCCCTTAAGTATTGGGGACCAACAACTATACTTAATTTTCCGGTACTTAAATTCTTACTCTGTCCGTCTCAATTTATGTCATAGAATTAGTCTATGACCATAAATTATTTTATTAACGAAAAAAATAAGTATTTTAGAATTAATTTTTTATGTCAAACAAAAAAAAAGGAAGCGGTGTTTCTCTTTAGGGATTTTGTCTGTGTTGGAGGAAAAAAGGGAGAAAAATGACAAAAAAATAACTGTAAAAGAGTACAAGACATGAAAACGTGACGTACAACAAAACAATGCAGGCGGAAAGATATAGCAAAGAGTTTGAAGAAATGCAGAGGCTAACAAAGGAGGAGTACTTAGCTTCATTAAGGAGAATGAGCAGTGGATTTTCAAGAGGTGTTTCCAAATATCGTGGCGTTGCAAGGTATTTTATTTAATTAATTTAAAAAATTTAGTATATACTAAATTTAATTAGTGTCAATAATTAAATGTATTAAAGCGCATTTAATTAGAAAAAAAGACAAAAGACATGCAAATTTAATTTTAAAAATTATTATTTTTATATTTGCAAGGCAGGTACATTATTGGAAGTCAAACAAATTTTGTGGATTTTCACGACTGTATGGGACTATGGGACCCACTAGGACATAGTTTTTAGTGGGTCCCATTTGGATTCACTGTCTATTTGTGGGCTGAGGAAAATAAAATGATAGAAAAATGTGATTAGATTGACCACGAAAATATTAGTAGTTCAGTTTGTTGATTATCTGAGTATATGACTCGTTATATTTTGATATTGACAGGCACCACCATAATGGTCGATGGGAGGCACGAATTGGACGGGTCTATGGAAATAAGTATCTATATTTGGGAACTTACAGTATGTCTCTTAACTTTATAATCTCTTTAATTGAGTTTTATTTAGATTTTCGAGTACTGATTTCTTGATTTTAGTCGTTCTAGGAATTCATAAATTTTAAATTCTAAATTCGTATTGGTACGAAATTTTTTTCAATGTAGGAGATTCGGTACTTGGGAAAAGATTTAACACTTTTACGTGTCTAATATAAATGTAATAGATATAAATAGGATTAAAGCTGACATGGCACATGATCATTGGTGTTTTATATATTATTTACTGAGATCAAAGTTAAAAGGCTGAGGTGGTCCAAAAATTAAAATATTTGATGCAGATCTTTGTGGACCGTACATAAAGTTAGACTTTCTGTTCCCAACTTTATAAAAAAATTGAAAATATTCCCCTATATTTATTTTTAGTGGGTTAAGTCCTTACCATTTTTTGTTATGTGCTAAATTTATGTTTTTTTTACTAAACTAGAAAAATCATAATCAATACTCTAAATTGAGCTAATTTTGAATGATGTAGATGCTATGTACTTGGTTAAGTGTGAGGTATTAATTAGTAGTAGTAAGAGATTAAGATAAGTAATTGTCTTAATTTTCTTTAATGTGACTGTATTAGATCTTGGCTCGTGACATTGTCAGAGCCTTGATTAATGCTTAATGGGGTGAATAATTTATGTTTAATCTCAGTAGACAATTATGCCTTTGGATTGATGCTTAGTGTCTTGTCATCCTCATCTCCAACTATTACACTCACTAGACAACTCTTTGTTTTTTAGTATAATCATTTTGTATTCGGAGCTCACTGATCTGACTAGTCTAAATTCGGCCCACACTAGGATTTTCTTCATTTTCAATGCTCTTATGCGAGACCTTATTCATTCCACCACAATCCATGTAATGTACATTGATGGGTTGAACAAGTAGTAATATAGTCATTCAAAAAGAGTTTTAAGTTTGTCACTATTGGTACTGGGGTTGTATTCCGAATGTAAGTAGTAATATAGTTCCATCTTATTTGCGATTGAGGCATAATTTGTTGCTTTATATGAACGAGTAAGTGCAATCTAGAGCATTTATATTGTCGCGTTCACTTTGGTTAGTAACGATTTGTTTCCTTATTAGTTGTTACTGATGCTTTGGCGGATGGCATTGGCGATTAGACTATGAAACTAGTTCAATTGGTGCATATTGTGACCTTGTAAACTAGTTCAATACTATGTTGCTCAGACTCTTCAAAGTTGTATCCGTGTCAAATCCTTCAAGAATGCACTACTCTTGGAGGATCTGACATGCATAGGTTCAAACTAGGTCTCGTATAGTTGAGTGCAGTAACATTATCTGAAATGAACAAACAAATTTCTCGAAATCGTTGTATTTTACTTCTCTCTTTACTGAAGGCACTCAAGAGGAAGCAGCTGCAGCATATGATATGGCAGCAATTGAGTACAGAGGGCCTAATGCAGTCACCAACTTCGACATCAGCAGATATGCAAACCATTTGAAGAAACTCCGCGAACCAGATCTGTTAACAAAGGAGGAAAACACAGAGTCCTCTGCTGAAGTTCAATCAAATGAGGTGATCGAACAGTATCAGCCGGTTCAACAAGAAGAAAACCAATTGGATTATCAGCTAGCGGAATTAGCTGCAGAACCAATAGTAGTACCAAAGTTGGAGTTTACGCCTGCACTTGATTCTGATGAAGTGACTCAACCAAAAGTTCTGAAGTTGGAGTTTGCTCCTTCAGTTGAGTCTGCTGCTGATATAATGAAGGCGAAGGACCACGAGGTGGAAGAGGACTACCCGTGGATGAACATGTACTTGGACAACACATTTGATTCGCTCCCAGTTTCCGACTTCTCTCTTGACAAACCAGCTGACTTGATGGATCTTTTCAATGACACCAGCTTTGACAACAACATTGACTTCAATTTCTATGAGCAATCAAGTGAGAATGAGTTCAACCTGAATGTATTCTCCGACAGCATGATCATCGATGGGATTGAAGCTGATAATGAGGAAGTAAGGAACAATCTGTCCATTTCACCTACCTCATCATCATCCATGTCAAGAACAACATCCATTTCCAAAGACGATGGAGGTTTGGCATCTTCGAAGATGTAAGATGTTTGGAGTAAGAACTCAGCTTGGTGTTAACTGTTAAGTATATTATAAGTTTGATAGGAAACCTTCCTCCTAGTTTTAGTTGCTTTTTAATCTTTCCTAGATAATATAGAGACACAAGCAGAAGGCCTTGTGACTCCTTTTTCAATTAGTTTCACTAAATATGAACTCCTGCAGTTTAGCTGAAGTGTTGCTTAGCAAACTTTTTTGGTTTCAGTATCATTTGCCTGTTGATTTCCCCAGCTACACTTGCTTTTCCGCTATATTGCTCGGCTTTTCCAAAAATGTTGCCGTATCTGTATTGAATTCTCCAAAAGTAAACTATTTTTTGAGGATTCAACACACATCCAGCTGCATAACATTTTTGTGCATTGGTAATGTTCTTTGTTAGTCATCATATTGCATTATTAATACTCATCTGTTCCAAAATAGGTGTCATTTTAGTAATAAAAAAATATTTCAAAATAAGTTTCACCTTAAAAATTCAAGATAAAATCAATAAGTGTCATCATACTGCATTAACTAAATTAAAAGTCTAATAAATTATATAAAAAAAAGAATTAAAAGAGGATGCACTTCAATATAATTATCGTAAGAGCTATAGTCTGTTTTAGTAATCAATAGCTTGATATAATCAAGCTTATGCAGTTCAGAATCTCTCTATTGAATAACATGTTTTTTCCGATTGAAATATGTGAGCTCAATTCCTTCTCATAGAATTATACTTTGAGAATTTCTTACCTCATAAATTAGTAAATAATTGAATCAATGTGAAAAAATCATTTTTTTTGGTATTTAAATGGTTTATAAGAAATAAGAAGCGAAGTTTAAGGGTTAAAATAGAACGTACTCTTCATGTTTTAATTTATTTGTCTTATTTTAATTTAACACAAAAGTTAAGAAAATCAAAAAATAATTTTAAATATTATAATCTTAAATTAAAGATATGTCAAATATTGGGTGTTCACAGTTTGAATAAAAATCAATCCAAATCGGAAACCCAAGCCAAATCTATTAAATAAATCGATTTTATTTGCGTTTGGTTTTAGATTTAAAAAAATCGATTGTATCTGGTTTGGTTTTGATTTTGTTCAAAAAATCCAAAGAAATAATGAAACTGAATCGACAATTTTGTATATATATATATACAATAATAGATCATTAATTTTTATAAATAATTTTAAATATTTTATATATATATTTTCATCAAAATTTATTTATAAAAGCAAAAACGCTCAAGACATGAGCATTTATTTCATTGTTTTCATGTATATGAGTGTTATGATAATTTTTTGTGGGACTAGCAATGCCACTTTCTCTTCTTTCTGGGCTAAAACATGGAAATTTGAAGCTTGATGCACAATAAATTCAATGATCTAAAGTTTATTAATGTCAGTCATTTTAGCGATTTTTCACTTTGAATGAATTTTTATCTTTTTCCCCCTATTTTACGTGAATCATTTCTTTTATTTTTGTGTATTAATAATCAAATCAATAAATGTATATTTTATTTGTTTTGATAATTAAAAATTGACCAAATTGATTTAGTTTTGATTTTAACCACTCCCCCCCGGGTCAAATCTATCAAAATTTTCCTTAATTTTATTGTCTTAAATATGTAGTGTGAAATAATAAAATTAAAAATTTTGCTAAAAAAAGAAAAAGAAAGATTAAGGACCCGTTTGACCATAGATTTTCCAAGTAAAATTTGAGAATTTTTTTGGCAAATAGTGTTTGTCCATATAATTTTGCCATTACTAGAAAAAACTAGTATTTGGGTCAAGTCTCATTATTTTGAAACTTTTAATAATTCAAATTCTACATCAAACTTTAATCATTTACAAGAACACCCTCTATAGTAGTTGTTTTACATAATTTTTTACGTTAACATCAAAGTAGTGATGGAATGTTTAGTGAATATGAAAGTGATGATATGATTGTTGATTATGAAAGTGATGATATTGTTGTTGATGAAAATGATGAACAATCGGCTTAGGATAACAAAGTCATGTGTTGTGTAATACAAACTTATGGTTAGTTTTGAAGGTTTTTAAAAGGAAAAAGGGTCAAAAATACCATTCAACTTTGTTTTATTGATTGATTATTCCCTTGCCGTTAAAATGAAGTTAGTTTTACCCCTACCGTTACTAATTTCATCATATATACCCCTCATTTGACGAAAAGCCCCAAATTGACTTAAATTGCCCAATTTGATGAAAATAACCCGATTTTTTTTTTCATTTAATCATAACCCGACCCGCTAAACCAAATGAATTCATACCAAATTAAAACCCCAAGCCCATGGCCCAACCCCTCTAATCATAACCCGATTTTGGCTTCTTGAAGATATGTTATCTTCATGGTGTGATTTTTTGCACATGGTTAACTTCTTGATTATCCCTGAAAATCCAAATTCTGCTCTAGTTATGTTGTGGATCCACGTACATTTGTTGATCTTTTCGTATCAAATGATGATTCGTAAGTCTCAGTCACTTTCCTAAGAAGTTTTTTATTTTCTTTATTTAGATTGAAAAACAACAGTACCATTGTTCTTCAATTTGCTTCTTTTCTAGGACACTGTTGATGAGATCATGTGCATTCTACCCTAAAATCGGGTTGGAGCTTTTGGCATTTTCCCAGTGCTTTTAAAGATAGGAGAAGTACGAACAACAAGTAGTTCTGGTGACTTGGGCTGTGAAATTTTTGGACTCAAATTCACCGGTGGAGAAATGCTCAGCGATACAGAGCTAATTGGCGAATCCAAATCGGAACTGGAAGATGAGCTCGACCCACCAAAATGCTTCACCTCAACGACGGCCATCTATAATTAGATTATATACTGAATTATAGGAGGGGATTTGGAAATTATTTAGCCCTAAAGAATGTTCTTTTGAGAATGGGCAAGGGAAATGGGTTAAAAAAATTTGGTCATCAGATTAGAGGTGTCGAGGCATTGGGTTAAAAATAGGGAATGGTTTTTTTAATTTTTTTTTTTGGGTAATTTGGGGCTTTCCGTCAAATGAGGGATATATATATGATGAAATTAGTAATGATAGGGGTAAAATTAACTTCATTTTAACGGTAAGAAAAAAATTAACCAATAAAACAAAGTTGTGGGATATTTTTGACCCTTTTCCCTTTTTAAAACTTATGAATATAAATCATACTTTTTTTTAAAATAAAATATATTTTACAAGTATTATGACAAAACATATGGTGAAATTTCATCCAAATAATCAAATATCAAACCAAACACTAGCTAACTTCGAAGAAAAAAATAGAAGAAACATATATCAAAGGGAAAGAGTAATTAAGGAGGAGTGTCAAGATTAATAACAAATCAAAAGTGAAAGAAGACATAGAAAAAGTTCCGTCTGCTTCTTCAACTCGTCCGGAGCCCCCTCTCCCCTCCCCAGGCCCCAGCAATAAACCCAACAACGCCGGCGCGCCGGAGGAGGTAACAGTAGTATGTGTAACATTCTGGTCTAATGAAGAATCTTGGAAGCTTTTGCTACATACTGTTTGTTCGAACTCAGAACTGAATTTCAGGTTTATATTCTTCCTAATTTGCATTCACTTTCTAAACTTTTACCCTAATTACATAGTTTGTATCTACTCCCAACCCAATTTGCTAACAATTTTTGTTCTTGAGCAACGGAACTCGGATGATCTCAGTGCTTGTGCTGACCTCGGGAAGAGAACACTAGTATTTTTTCTGTTTGTGGGATTTGAAACTGAGATTCATGATTCTCACCATGTTTTATTTTTCTGAATGTTTCTGTCTTCAAGTTCCAAAAGGTTGAACTGGAGTGTTGTCTTATTCTTTATATTTATTATTATAAAATATTGAGTCACTGGTTACCTTGGTCCAGTTCATATGATTTTAAGGCCTCCTATTGTTCGTTTCTTTTCATAAGAGATGGCAAGATGACGTTTTGACCAAGAAGAAATAGATTGATTTGTCAATGTCAGTTCCCCAGCAAGATGAATATCGAAGTAATTGACATAGAAGGGCAGAAGAGGAAAAAAAGTGGGGAAAGAGCTGTTGAACCAAATCGGAATCCCAAACAGGGTTTGCTGGACAATTTTACTGAAAAAGACACTATCATTGAGGTTGATGATGGGGAAGAGAAGCCATATGTGGGGATGGAGTTTCAAACAGAAGAAGCAGCAAAGAATTTTTTTGACGCATATGCTAGGCGTGTGGGCTTTAGCATACATGTTGGTCAGTACAGCCGCGCTAAGCCTGATGAACCTATCATTAGTTGGGACTTCTCTTGTTCTAAAGAAGTTTTCAGAAGGAAGAATACAGAGAGTTGCAATGCTATGCTTCGCATAGAGAGGAAGAGTTCAGATGGTTGGGTTGTGACTAAATTCGTTGAGGATCACAATCATTCAATAGTGAATCCCAGCAAGGTGCATTACCTCCGACCTCGTAAACACTTTGCTGGTGCTTCCAAGACTGTTGGAGAGATACCGGGAGCTCCAACTGATATTATGGTTCCACCGGTTGTGGTTCCGGTGGACGGGAATCATGTATTTGTCAGTTCTAATGAAGGTGTTAAGGATGCTTCTCCTGTGGAGTCAAATCGTGTGACCAAAAACTTTAGCCCTGTCATACCAATAATGTTTATTCAGCCTTGCAGCCGAAAGAGAACTCTTGGAAGAGATGCCCATAATCTTCTTGACTATTTCAAAAAAATGCAAGCGGAAAATCCTGGTTTCTACTATGCTATTCAACTTGATGATGAAAACCGCATGACGAATGCTTTTTGGGCTGATGCAAGATCAAGGATAGCTTATAGTCACTTTGGCGATGCTGTTATTTTTGATACAATGTATAGACCAAATCAATTCCAGGTTCCTTTTGCTCCATTCACTGGAGTAAATCATCATGGGCAAATGGTTTTGTTTGGCTGTGGATTACTCTTAGATGAGTCTGAGTCTTCCTTTACTTGGCTTTTCCGGAGCTGGCTATCTTCAATGAATAACCGCCCTCCAGTTTCTATTACAACCGACCAGGATAGAGCTATTAAGGCAGCAGTCAACCTAGTATTACCAGGTACTCGTCATTGCATCTGTAAGTGGCATATCTTACGAGAAGGGCAGGAAAGATTGGCTCACATATATATGGCTCATCCTTCCTTTTATGGGGAGCTATATAGCTGCATCAACTATTCTGAGACAATTGAGGATTTTGAATCATCTTGGGCCTCTGTACTTGATAAATATGATCTGGGGAAAAATGAGTGGCTTCAAGCTGTATATAATGCTCGCGACCAGTGGGCTCCAGTATATTTTCGAGATACTTTCTTTGCTGCACTTCCCTCAAACCAGGGTGTAACCTTCTTTTTTGATGGATATGTGAATCAGCAGACAACTCTACCAATGTTCTTTAAGCAGTATGAAAGAGCTTTAGAAAGTTCACTTGAAAGGGAAATTGCATCTGATTTTGATACAAATTGCACCGCACCAATGCTAAGGACCCCATCTCCAATGGAACAGCAAGCAGCTAATCTCTTCACCAAAACAGTTTTTGCAAAGTTTCAAGAGGAACTAGTTGAAACTTTTGCCCACACTGCCAATAAGATAGATGGTGATGAGACTCTAAGCAAATTTAGGGTTGCAAAATATGACCAGGATGACAAGGCTTATATTGTTATGTTGAACCTTGCCCAGATGAAAGCAAGTTGCAGCTGTCAGATGTTTGAGTATTCGGGCATCTTATGTAGGCACATTTTAACAGTTTTCACAGTGACTAATGTTCTCACAGTTCCATCTCTTTATATACTTAAGAGGTGGACAAGGAATGCAAAAGTTGGACAAGGATCGGATGAAGAAATTGTTAAACAAGGAATTAATTCACTCACTTCACGTTTCAACCACCTATGTCTGGAAGCTTTAAGATATGCAGAAGAAGGGGCAGTTTCTGCAGAGACCTTTGATGCAGCGGTTAGTGCTCTGAGAGACGGGTTGAGGAAGATTTCTATTGTTGCAAAAAATGTTGGCAAACCTCTTAGCTCACAGGGAAGTGGAAGTACTCAGGATGGGAGCATAAAAAAAACTTCAGCTACTTCTGATACCGTACCATCTCTATGGCCTTGGCAAGATACAATGCCTCATCATTTTAACCTAAATGATGGCGGTTTAATTGCTGGTGACTTAAATCAGCCCACTATGACACCTGTGGCTATAAATCATGATGGTGGTCTTGCTGATAATGTGGTATGAAAACAAAAACTTGCCTCTTCTGTAACTTGTATATAACTCCGTTTTTTCCATTTATGATTTGTATTTGAATATACAGTACAAGAAAATACATGAATTTACCAAGGAGATGAATTAATATGTTTTTTCTCCGTATTTTGTTTGATGTAGGTTGTTTATACTTGTTTTAAGTCTATGACATGGGTGATTGAAAACAAGAGTCCCGCAAGTAAAGTGTCTGTCATCAATTTGAAGGTGTGTATACCTGTTTTGAAAAAAGATTATCCTCTTGAGTCGCACTCTAGCTGTTTACAGATAAACAGTTGAGTTGATTTTTCTTCCTCCCTTGACAAATAAATTTGATGAGATAGTAATTTCCATTGTGAAATTTTATTTGGACATATTCGACCCGATTTTCAGTTGCAAGATTATGGCAAGAACCCAGCTGGGGAAACAGAAGTTCAGTTTAAACTTACAAGAGTCACTCTGGAGCCAATGCTGAAATCCATGGCTTACATAAGTCAACAGCTTTCCCTGCCGGCAAATAGAGTAGCTGTTATTAATTTAAAGGTATGCATCATGAACTTCAAGAATTATTTCCTATTTCAGAATCTCATTAAATGAGTGAGGAGCAGTTGAATGTTTGCTTTCTGCTTCACATAATCTTAGATATATTACTTCAAGTTTGGCAGAGTTGGAGCAAGCAAGTTCATTCAATATGCACATTCTGATTAGTTACACTGGAGGCATTCCAAAGACACACTTAATATTAACATTAGTATATCAAATGAGCTTTATGTTTTTTTATTCCTGTAAATTTAATCACTTGAGCCAACCTGTATAATTGTTAAATTTGCTGCAATTGCTTCTGGAAGCTTTGCTGTTCTGAATTTTCTTCTCTAGTCGATGGATGATGCCATTTTTCTATCAAGGGAAAGAGTGTTTCTTTCTTTTGATGATTTGACGATTCTATCACCTAGCACCTGCCTATTTATTCAATATACCAGTGAATATACCAAAATTATCACGTGAAAGAAAAGGCCTCTGTCCCTTCTCTCTTCTTCCCTTTCATATTCTGGGTATAGTTTTTGTGGTGTATAGTCATCTTTTTATATTCAGGTGGAAAACACGCCATGTATGTTGATGAAACACTCTGCTGGGCTATGCTATTTAATTCCCTGATATGACTCTCCAAAGTGTCATTCATGACAGCTGAAATATAAAGAGATATCCGTATGAAGTATTAGATAGAAAAATTGATCATTTTGATTGTCGACCATCCTTGAATCTCATTTCACCTTGTCGATTGAGAGGATAAATGTCAGTTGAATGCAATGATGTACTGTCCTTTAAGTTGCGAACTGATTTTTGTCCTTTTCTGTTACAGCTTCAAGATACTAAGACACCTTCCGGAGAGACTGAAGTGAAATTTCAAGTTTCAAGGGATACACTAGGATCAATGTTGAGATCGATGGCATACATTCGTGAACAACTTTGAGTAGGTGAATACTGCTTCTCTTGTTATTCTTTTCATAAGAAGTAGAAGCATCAAATGATTTATTTGAGATGTGAAAAGCAATTGAAATAAATTTTAAGTGTCACCTGAATAGTGTTTTATATTTTGTGTTGATATATTTCTTGCATACATCAACCTTTAATGATTTTATACCTCTTGTTTAAATTTGTAAGCTTGCTCCGTTTCTGATGTTTTTCTAAAGAGGTAGTCTCTGTAGCAGAGTTGGAAAAAGTACATAGGATCCATGTGAGTTGAACAAGAATAAGTAATGCACATTGGATCTGAGTCACTCTGATGAATCAGCAGCATTCTTTTGAGAGATAAGGATGAGATTTTTACGAAGTTAATAATTATAATTATTTGATGGGAAGAACCTCACATACAAGCTGTATACAAGAAGAGCAGAGATTTTGTACAAAAACATGATTCTTTGCATAGGGCATTGTATCATCAATACAGGAATACTATACGTGCTCCAAAAGTGTCAAGAAAATGAAAGAGTTCACACTACTTTATCCAAAAATGAAAGAGTTCATACTAATACAAAAGCCTTTTCATTTCTTTTTCTATGGTTTAAAGAGGTGTCAAAGGAACTATTCCCTTTCTCTTCTCCATATTTTAACATCCACTTAGCATATCTCTAATCCATTGGATCTGAACACATTCCACACTACACACTACACACTAATATGCAATGGGAGAGTGAAGCAACAATTAGTTGACTCTTAAAGCAATCTACCATGAATAACAAATGCATCACAAAGTAAAGACAAAAAAAATAAAGTTGACTCTTAAAGCAATAATTAAACCTTTAAAAGTAACTAATTTCCAAGTCAAAGACAAATATGTCAATAGTTCCTATCAACGAATGCTTTGTGTGGTGCAAAATATAAAAACATACGAGAGTCTGAGAGACAGTTTCTTTTAAAAAACATCCCGGCGAACTTCAACGTCCTAATGTTACAATTAGTTGTAGTTATAATTTGTTACATAATTTTAAATAAGGATTTTTTTTATATAAAGTAGAATCTGAATCGATTTTATAGTGTTAAGTATTAAAACTTCTTGCATGGTTCAAATAAGGAAAGATTTGATAACCAAATTTAGTTGATTTCTAAGTCCTAAATATTAGGAAAATAATTAAATTACAATCACTAAATATTATGAGAATAATTAAAGACTATTTTATCTAGTGTGAAATTAATTTTTAAATGATAAAAAAGGACTTAGATATAGATAGATGTCTTCTATTCTTTTATCACCAAATCTCATCGTATCATCTTCGCTTTTATTTCTTTACTCCACATATTCAATTCTGTGGTGTATCTGTTGTTCTATTAGTGACACTAACTTTGTGGTGGAACTTTTTATTTACCTGGTAGAGTTATCATCTTAATTTTCTGCAGAATCCTCTTTGTTCGACAAAGAGAAAGAAAGTGCAAAAGACTGAAGTTTGGCTTCTTGGGGCAAATAAATGTTCTTTCTTTAATCCTTTCCTTTTTCTTGGGAAACGCAAAAGGACGTCAGGAACATCTGTTACCTCAGCATCATGATTTGGCTATCCTTTGATTGAATAAGGTCTACGGTAAGTCAGAGAAGAAAACCATCCAAAAGACCAAATTGGAGATATTGGAAGATTGATAGACTTCTTTTCCCTACATCTCTTTTGTTAGTTGCTCATCATTTTGATGTATTTCCTCTCCAGATTGCTGAATTGTTGGCTGCGCTGCTCATCATCATATAAGGTGTTGTTGTTGATGTATGACAATATTGAGTCTTTTGCCACATATTATGTAGGAACTCGTTGTAAATTGCTTCTGGAGTCGGAGAGAATACATATTCACAGCTGTAGTTATCTCTAGCAGCCAGCCAGCCAGCCAGCACTCAGTTTGTTCTATTTTCGGTTAGCACTTATTCTAACTATTCCATGTAGTTGACCCAACATAACATGTAATTGTATGCTGAAAAATTAGTTGTACATGTCTGTAAGGAGGACCCAGCAAAGAATGTTAATCATCTTAGGTTAGTAGTAGTTTGCTTCATTGATAGATAACTTGTCATTTTTTTTTTCTTAACCAAAAAAAAAAAACTGTCATTTTTTTCTCTTCTTTAGGATAGGTATAAGTGTGTAATCTATTATTTGTATTCCTGGGTAAGCTGCTTGTGTTGATACTTAATACTATTCCCACGGGAACGTTTGAGGCTGAAATACATTAATGAAGCAGGTTGGGGTTGAATTTTAGTTGTTGGTGGCCTTCTGTGCTGAGGTTTAACTTATGATATGTAAGACACTTCAGTTTCAACCTTGTTATCTGAGGGGAATCTTGATTGATGTTAATTTTAGGACCTGTTTGATTTGATCTTGTTCTGTATATAATCATCAAATGGTCATATGTATAATTGTTTGGTTTGGTATACAAGCCGGGTGCTTTACTTGAGCCAAGGGTCTATCAGAAGAGTCTCTCTACCTTCACAAGATAAGGGTAAGTTTGTGTACACACCCCTCTTTTCAGACCTAACTTGTGGGATAATGTTAGTGTAAGGTGGGTTTTGGCTGGATGAACAATGAAGTATGGTATGTGACAACTATTTGTAATGTATCTCCACGAATTATTTACATTTATATCTTTTATTGTTGTATATTATAAGATAAAACTCTTATGTTTCGAAGTGGCGTGGAAGATCTGTTTGTCTATTTATTTATTGAGTTCATAATATCTACACTCTTATACAGTGAACCAAATTTATCATGACAAATACATTAATCACTAGCATATTGTTCATTTTTTCATTGAGCTTAAAATGGTTAGCTCTTTACAAATACAAAACAGGTGATGAAATTTATATACTAGCTTCAAGGTATCCCTTTTGTCCAAATCGCCTTTGGTTTTATCGTTCCCTTGTGGATTTGTAATCAATTCTTTACTAAATTTAATTATGGAAAAAGGGTCAAAAATACCCCTCAATTTTGGTTTATTAATTATCTATGCTCTTACCATTAAAATAAAGTTATTTTTACCCTCGCCGTTAATAAACTTGTCATTTTTACCCCTCTATGGATGGAAATCCCCAAATTAATCAAAATTAACCCGAATTCTTTTAAACGACCCATCAGTCTCTTCTTCAAATCCAATCTGACCTATTTTAACAAATTCTCCAACTCACACCAAATTAAACCTCCAAGATTCAAAAAAAAAAAACATTAGATTGGATTGAACTTTGAAAAGATCTGCAACTTTCCAAGTAATTTCATGGATAGACATTGAATTGGAGTTGAGGCTTTTTCTTCTTCTTCAATTGGAGCTGAAGTTTGAAGAACCAGAAGTTCCACCATTTCAAAAAAGAAAATAAAAAACTTGAGCTTGATTCGATAATTGGAAGTCGCGAGTTAGGAATTTGTTGTGAATGAATTATGTTTCAATTTTTTTTGTTGCTGATTCCATACCATTTCATGGTTATCCATTGATTGGAGAGGATCAATTTGAAAAAGGCAATCGAAGGTCAAATTTGAAAAATTGAATTGCCGCAAATAAGCTCCATTTTGAGTGAATAATATTGCAAAAGATTGAATTTTTTTTGGAGAGTGTAGGTATGACATTTGAAATAATTTGGTGAATGATTCCATGCTTTGGGGCTGAATTTCTTGAATAGGGTTATTTAGATCTGCGTCCATGGCCACGTTGTTCAATGTTGAAGGATGCTTGAGGGAAATAGATCACCATCGAGATATTGCTTCCGAGAATTTCATCTTGAATGACTCGATTGTCATACAAGATTTTAGAATAGAAATGGACTTTGGGTATTTTTTGCCCAAGTGGAATCAACAAAATTAATCGAAAATAGTATTTGGTTGGCTTGGGAAAAATGAAAATGATATTTGGATTTTCTTAAAGGAATAGATCTCCATGTTCCTTGCACTTCACCTCTGACGTTGTCCACATAGATGTCTGCATACACACCTTGCACTGGATATTCATGGCCTTCTTGTTCGCGTCAACTTGGCGTCCTTTTGCGCCTTTCATCTTCTCGATGATCTTCTCACGAGCCATCTTGGCTTTCTGACCATTACATCCACTTATTACTGCTGAAATGGACGTGAATTGAAACTCTAGAGATCTCTTCTGTTACAGGCGGAAAATAGTAGCCGGGATACGCCCCATTTGATTTGAAATGGATTTTAATTTAATGGGTTGTGGGTTGGGTTATTGAAAATTTATTTTAAACGAATAATTTTGATTGAAATTGGGTAATTGAAGTCAATTTGGGAGATTGTCACGACCCGATTTCTCGAGTCATGATGGCACCTACTATACCCTACCAGTAGGTAAGCCAACCCGTAACCCAGAACATCAAGCAATGAGCGAAAGGGCAGAAACTAGCGAAAATAATAACTAAACAAGGACAACAAGACGGAAGC